>JAZHYW010020398.1:0-16948 GCA_037355805.1 Ixodes ricinus
TTTTGAACCGGTTACCGTTATATTTTTTTCCGGTTCAGTTCCGGTTCAGTTCCAAGATGGCGGCGAAGATTTCGGTTCGGTTCAGTTCCGGTTCGGCTAAAAATAACGGTTCTGTTCCGGTTTTCGGTTCGGTTCGGTTCCGGTTCGACACCCTGCTTACAACACAATGTGTTCGCGTTCTAATTTGGGAGCGATAAGTCGCGCTGCAGAGCCCAGGGATGCCCGTTTTCACGTGGACGAGCATTGTACCTCCGTGCGGACGTGCATCAGTACTGCAGAATGCACGTTAAAGGCTAGCAGTGGTAGCGAACTGATTTAATGTATTATCTAGAGCATGTAGTTACCAAGGGTCTGGCAGACTGCACTAACGCTGTTTTATTTGTTTCTTGATGTGCTACTGCACGTAACTGTCTTTGTGTTAGCTCACATAGTTAGTTTGTGTAAACGCGTGAAGCGGAAACTCACACTCATTACCAACAATCTTTTTGCATAAGAATAAATTAGAGCAAGATTCTCACAGGGCAGATTCGACTATAGAACGCTATGTGACCTTTGTTTAGTTGGAGTCGCGAATACTAAACTTTCGGGGACACATTCGGGGCCAACTTTTGTTTACACAAGACCCGGCAATTGAGAACACAGATCCCCTCCATCAACCACGAGGGAAGTACGCAGAGAAGGTTACGGACAACAATAGTGTTTAATTGTATTCTTCTAATTTCTTGTATTGTTGTGCCTCTCCTACCACAGCCGTTTGGCCCGGGTAGTATTGATAAATAAACAAATAAATAAAGCCATTGTTTTCCATCCCCTCATCTGTGTATCTCCATCATGGCTGATACTGTTACCAACACGCTCGTTTTCTACTTAACACAGATTCCCTCCATGCATTGTCGACAAGCGCCACGGGCATCTCAATCCCAGTACAATCTATTCGATCCACCTTCCAGGGAAGAGAAATTGGATGATAAGAGGAGCGAAAAAAAAAGAAAAGAAAGACTTCGTGTTCAGGATAGCCCAAAGAAAACGTTCGCCGCAAAAATAAACTAGACACGCTGAACGCTCATTTTCCGCCAAACTCTAGCGCTAGCATACTGAACCAGATGCCAAAGTTTGGGCACTAACTGGTATCTTATTGAAAAGTTATAAGATTTCCTTAAAATTTCCATGGGGAAATGGGACCCAATTTTCGCCCGGCATCTGGTTCGGACCTCTAGCGCTACATTTGGGATGTAATGAGCATTCGCAGAAATGCGTAGTTTATTTTTGCAATAAAAAAATACCTGTAAATGTTATTACTTACTGCATGGCACTGGTGAATTTCGTCCTGTAGTAACTTACAAACCACCGAACATACAGGCGCTTTGTAGATGCATAATGCCAGCACAGATAGCCGAAAAACATGGAGGTGCCTTGCCGTTGTAGCCGCTCACAACTAGGAGGAACACGATTGAATCCGTGCTCCGAGTAACCCATGAGGGTCCTTTGACACGAGAATACGTACAAAGCAACGCTGGACGTGGTTGGGTTTTCGAATGTCAAGGTGCGAAATCTGCGCTCTGGGGCGAGATTGAAAAACACAACCACAGAAGGTAAAGACGCACTTAATGCGCCCGCAGTGGGCGCATTAAAAGAGGTCGGAGTGGGCAGCGTTTCGCTATGTGACGTAACCTGGACGCTGTCGTTGGTGGCGCTGCCGAAACCAACTGCAAAGAATGCCTCCTTGAGGCGTTTTTGCCTTGCAAGTAGCGTCAAATGCGCCAGCGCATGAGGCATGTGCTAGATTATTCTAGTACACTGTACGTGTGCCTCTTCCGGCTCTTGGAAGCAAATGGCGGAGCAGCATTGAAAGGAGAGCCCTTGGAAGCGAATAGCGGCGCGACACTCGCTGGTGGCACGTGTTCTGCGCGTTCGCGCCAACAATGATTGTCGCTACTCGCAAGAAACGCGAAGCGTGAATTTTGTCGAGGGGCTTTTAGCTGTCAAGATAGGGGATGCGGCCCAACTTTCACTATGCAGCTGAAGCTAATGAGAACGTGTTGATGGCGAAATCACGATGCCTTTGACAGTTGGTGTTTAAAAGAACACTCTGAATCTTGAATGCTTGGAATCTTCATATGATTTACAAGTTCAGCTTTAGTACAGTTGATCAACTCAAAATTAGAGATCTTTAATTGAAGCGAATGGCGTGAATACGATTTTCTAAATACAAAAGCGGCACTAAAAATTCACATTTATTTGGCAACAACTTGCGAATTACACGATGCACTTGGCCGTTACAAGGTATCAAAGTGTTGCTTCAAACTTTTTGTTTTACACGAACTATGCTTGTTGTTTGTAATGATGCAGGCTTTTCGGGAATGGCGTTGAATCCGGTAAGTCGGAACACACGTGCTCATATGCTCGGGCTTCAAGGCGACCTTTATGCACTGCCAAGACCATTCATAAATTGTCGATCGCGCGTCACAGCTATGACCACCCGAAAAAAACAGTAGTTAACGCGACGATTCCCAACAGGTCACTACTATTTATGTTGGATGCCTTCCTGCCTATAGGTATCGATACCCTGTTTCAAGTCTCGCTTGGATGGTACATGGACAGCACCGTGTGCAGCAGTGTGCGACATTTTGTGGTGGCGTCCATGTCGAAACGGTTCACGCTCTGTAAGGTCAAGGGTACTCTCTTCATTCTTGTGATGAGATAACTGCTTATGAGGACCGGGCTTAGAATGTTCCTGAGTTCGAAGGTCGTGTTGATTAGGCTTGTGCTGATATGGGTGGTACTGACGAGGATCGGGCTTTATAGGGTTCTGCTGAAGAGGTTCCTGCCTATAAGGTTCCTGCTCTCGGAGGTCCTGCTGACTAGGGTTGTGCTGATGGGGGCTGTACGGAAGAGAATCCTGCTTGTAAGGTTCCTGTGTTCCGGAGGTCCTGCTTACTAGGGTTGTGTTGAGTAAGGATGTGCTGAAGAGGATTGTGCTTGAATTGTTCCTCTTTTTGAAGCCCCTGCTGAATAGGGTCGTGCTGATTAAGGTTGTGCTGAAGAGGATCGTGCTGAGAGGGTTCTTGTTCGTTAACCTGTTGCCTGGACGTTTGTTTTTCTTGGTGGTTCGTTTCTTGACTGTTTTGATACTTTTCTTTCGGAGATCGGGCTTTGGGCATCATGTCCCTGTACACGGTGAGCCTCCAGATGACGAATATCTGCGCATAAAGGCGTAGGTTGCGACTTGGTTTACAACTCAGTTAAATTACGGTAGTGCAATGCCACACCACCATTGGGCGCACATCAGAACGTTTTAGCATAATACTATTGTTACAGTTGGCACCACGCCGGAAAAATGCAGGAAGCGTGCAACAAATGAACCGCGGCGCCTTTACCTATCTCTATTACTCCACCCGAAAGAGAATCACAACTTTACAATCATGTATCACTAGTGTTGCGAACATCGCATTTCACAAGAAAGCTGGACTGTTTAACATGGTTCTTGCTGGGAAAATTAAATTAGGTGGTGCAAAATGCACGCTGCAGAAGGTTCGTGCTCAGTGCAAGCCATGTACGAGTATTTAAGAGGCACAAATTATTATTCTTGGTGCAGCATTGCGAGCAACGGCGCACGCGTCTAGAACCACGAAAATGCGCTTTCTGGCAAGAGTGTTTTTGCAAACAATGTAGTTTCTGGGGCCACACCTTTTGGTCTGTGCCGAAGATGCGGGACAGAGGAACCTTTACAACACAGTATGTTTTTAAAACTACCCCTTCCCCCTTTTTTCACTTTCTCTCCTTCTTCGTTGTTTTTTTAGATAATATCATTTCATTCCTAAGGGACTGCCTCCTCCGTTTGGGGGTGCTAATTTGACAATAATATCTGTCACTTGTTAACATTAATCCTTGATTATTTTTATTTTCACTCAACTGTGAAGTTTAAAGAAAATACGGAGGTGGTCGAAACTTTTAATGGAAAGGCCTTGAGAACAACAAACGTTCGGCTCTCCCTCTGAGGCCACTGGGATCTTTCTTTTCATGTATCCCTCCCGTCACACTTATAGTTCTATGTAACGTCAGATTAATAGGTCACATATTTAGTCTTTTCAATACCTGTATTCTCGGGGACAACTTTCTGAGGCAATTCAGCAACAACAAAAACATGTTTGGGCGCCTCAATGATGTTTATATATATAAAATAGGTCGTGCAATACCGCTAATAAGTAATAATCACTGACGTTGATAACTTGCATAAAATATCCATTAGTTTTCTTCGCGCAAGGGCAGACGCAGAAAAAATAAAAGGAAATACATAGCTTTCCCCTCCTCAACTCGCAATTAGAACAAGCGACCACGTGATCTGACACTAACATCTAGCTATATACCGACAGTGTTTATCATAGTCATACGCTAGGGTTGGCAAAGCCTTGAACATGGGCTGAGATTCAGATATTGTTAGAGTTGGGCTATTACACGGTGGAAGACACACATTTAGGTGATGCCACTGGCCGCTCTTCCCGCGGGGAGCGAGCGAACGGATCGTGTTCGGAGCTAGCCTCGAACCAGGAGTAGTTAGTTTCGCACCGCCGCGGAGGCGCGCGGTATAGGTCGCTCCTCGTCGGCCACGGTGTCAGCGGCGTAGCGTGCTCGCCTTTTTCGCGGTGTGGCGGTGGTGTGCGGCCAGTGGCTGGCCTCGTGTTTTGCTTTTGTACTGTGTCGATCACAGGTGCCACCATCGTGCACGAAGGTGAGCCTTAACCCGAAGAAGAAGAAGGAAGAGAACACAGATTTACAGATTCTGGCTACTTGGTGGCGGCGTAACGGCGGTGAGGTACTGGAAGCGGTGATCGAGGGAATGCGGGACCACCGCTGGGAGAAACAACCGGAGCGGTCGGTTTGGGATGGACCCCATTACTTGGGCGCCATCTATCCCCGTGCGAGTGAAGCGCGCTGTGTGCGCCGAACATAATGTGGCCGCCGCGTCGGACAGAGAGTCATCACCTAAATGTCTTTCTGCCACCGTGGGTACAACAAGAAGTGGTGAGCGAGGAAATGCGGGACCACCGCTAGGAGAAGCAACCGGAGTGGTCGGCTTCGGAGGGACCCCATACTTGGGCGCCATCTATCCCCGTGCGAGTGGATCGCTCCGTGCGCCGAACATAATGTGGCCGTCGCGTCGACAGAGAGTCATGAGTTAAATGTGTTTCATACACCGTGGGCTGTTATCATCTTTAATTTAACACGAGCCGTTACCCGAATGTTTGGCGATGCTGATGATCCCGAGCACTCGACTCGGGGTCATGAAAATCGCGTACGACACAGTGTCATGTGACTCTTGGTGCGAAGTCCTGATGTCATGTTACGTCACGGTGTCAGCAACGTTAATAAATCTAGTGACGTTCTCAATTTAAATCAACTAGACGCAGTGAATCACGTTACGTCACGTGGCCACATGACGTGACATTACTTGACAGCATGTCTTGACACCATGACATCATGTGACCACGTGACACATGAATGATCATAGCGCCAGTACAAAAGCGCCAAGAAAACCCACAATTTCTCATACATTGCAATTCTGTAGATGAAAGATTTGGTCAATAGATAGAAATACAGCTGCCAATTTTTGATTGCCAAATATTTATTTTGTGATACTAGCAAGAAAAAATAAAATACCGTGAACCGTTTTGAACCGGTTATCGTTATATTTTTTACCGCTCCAGTTCAGGTTCAGTTCCGGTTCATTTACAAGATGGCGGCGATGATTTCGATTCGGTTCAGTTTTGGCTCGGATAAAAATAACGGTTCGGTTCCACTTTTCGGTTCGGGTCGGTCCGGTTCCGGTTCGATAGCCTGGTATAGCGTTCGTCCTTCTTTGTTGGTGGGGACAACTTTGAATTTGAAACTACATATAAAGAGGTGGGCTAAATAAACCAGTTAGCTGAGCTTGAGACGTCGTCCTGTCTATTTTCTGTTCCTTCTACATTTTGGTGCTGTCTCTTCTCCATTCTCGGGTTTAATTCAATATCGTTAAATAACTCTGTACATTGTTGCGATTTGGTTATTTTGGGTGGATGATACTTTCAGTTTTTTTAAATGCTTTAAGCATTATTACCGTTATTAGCTTCTTGCTAGCTCACGACAAAAACTCTAGCAGAGTTAATCAGCACAAGCCGACGTATGGCATACGAAGGGGTGTACTGCAACTCACGTCCACTCACGGCAGGCGTAGCACGCTGATCAAGACGGCGATGATCATGCCCTTCAAGAAACATTTTTTTTCAAATAAGTTATATAAGCAATGATCGCACTCAATTAACTATTCTGAAAAGTCATTAGTGGCAGTACTCTTTCCAAGGATGCCTATATAGTTTGTTTCACGTTATGCGCGAGCGAAGCCGAAGTTACAAGCACGAGCCAGAGCCACTGGATCAACGCGGCTCTGGCTTAGAGTACCGGCACTTCAGTCCCGATTTTTATGTGGGCATGGCCATCTTGGGGCTCAGTACAGAACGTGCCCGATAGACCTATCTCGCTAAGCGTTCCACGCATGCGTGACGTCGCCGTGACAGGAGATCATAGGAGGTGAGTGGCAGTTCACGAGACTGCTCGTGCCGCCTCGTGCTCTGCTCGCGTAGACCCCCAGCGGCGTTGTCGCCTCGTGCAGAAAGACTACAATTCTTACGACGCATGGCGGCAGCGGTGGCGTAATCAAACTGGCTGTGAGGTCGGTCTACTGGCGATCGTTACGGTTTGAAAATGCGACTTCGTCAGGTAACGATACGGTGTCAGGCGTTCCAAGCATATATACCATAATTAGGTAAAGGATTTGGCAACGACCCATATAATTTCATCTTAGAATGGAGGTACAAATAGGTCTTCTTTTTAAATTCACTGCTTAACATGACGAAACCAGATATGCCAAAGAAATTTTATTACACATAAAAGGACACATTAAAAAGCTTTTCATATAAAATATGAAAAATAAAATACGCTTTTTTAAATGACGTTGAATTTTGTACTTTTTAGCTTTTCTTATCAGGTTTACAGTGTTTTGTCGTCCATATAAACTAGACTTAAATGAACAATAATAGAATATGGAAACAGGTTTATATACAAACTTTAATTTGATATGTTTATTGTGCTCTAAATAACTGCATATCGAAGGCTAGCTCGATTCCAATTTTGTTAATTATTGTCAAAGATGCAAGATTCAGGAATTGTTATTTTTCAAAATAACCATGTCATCTTATACGCAAATGTACTACCCCCCCCCCCCCCTGCTATAACGCCTCGGCGCTGCGGGGTAAACCTAAATAAATAAATAAATAGGTTAAATAAAAATACACACTACTCGAGAATGTTGGCCCTTCCGTACAAAGTTTTAAAGCAGTAAAAAAAAGTTATCATTGTTGTGAAATAAAAAAAAAAGAGAATCTAAAAAATTTCGAGGCTCCAAAATGTGTCACTCGTGAAAACTGCAAAAATTTCAGGCCTCTGCCCTTTCGAAGCTCAAAACTCAAAAACCAAAAATGTTCTGTTCTTCTAATTCGAAGCTTTGTTCTAGTCACAAATTTTCCACCAAAATATATCTTTTTCATAATGTTTTGAGGACCCATAATTTTTTCTTGCGCGATTTGAGATGAAATCACCCGCCTTTTAAGCAAATTCGATGCTGCTCTCGCACGAATGCTATGAACTCTAAAGAAGCCTTTGAGATCAAATTTTCTGCCAAACACGAAGACAACCAAACTCGACAAACAATGAAAGGATCCCAGCCAATCACAAAGCTCAACATACGAACATAAAAACGAATCGATATGCGCACGTGCTTTATTTAATTGTATTTCCTTATGTGCTTCATTTAATGTGCTCAATTTAATTCTATTTTCTTCTGTGCTCATGATGTTTGCTAGATAGGCGCCCCTGCGTTCGGGTTATAGACCTATTAGCTGCTAGCCGTGCACGCCTAATGCGTTCCCCCTTTGTGCAAATAAAATATTGATTGAATATTGATCGAATAATGTATGACCATGATGTTTCACTTGCTTAGTTTTCCTTTTCACATCACAGTTTTGATAAAGATTTAATCGTACTTAATCGCTGGAATCTTTTTATTGTTCGCCGTGATTGGCTGTCTCTGTCCTGTGCAGCAAAGCGAACCCACACACTTTTAGATGCGGAGCATCTCTTGCTCAGGTCTATGTCCCGCCGGCGTCGGCGTCGTCCGCACTCACACTACGCACGCGCAACTCTCCTCCTTCCCTCTCTCCAACAGCTGCGCGTTACTCTCTCCGCTCTCTCTCTCTCTACCAGCTGCGTGCACTTCGCGTGCGTTCGCTTCCACTCACACGGCGCGCGCATGCGCAACTCTCCTCCTCTAGTCTCCCCTCCTTCAAGTGTGAATATAAACAGCGGTAGCGCGCTGCGCCAACAGCTGCGCGCGTTCCCCGGAGGAGTGAAAGGAGGATAGTTTTGGGCGCGCGGGTCGCAGCGCCACGCCAGGGCTTTCCAGTGGGGTGGGCTTTCCCCGCAACTCTGCGGCTGTCGTCTGCTAGCGTTTCTCGGCCGCTCGCGTCCGCCGCAGCCCAAATCCGGCCGTCCAAAAGAAATCAGTCAAGAAGGGAATAAATTAATTACGATCCGCGATGCTCCGCATCACCCCATAATTCCCCTCGGGAAGATGGTGTAATTTTTCTAGGTTGTGTTTCGTGCAGAGTTATGTCACAAAACTATGTGGCTCCCGCCTAACAATACGTTATGTAATACTTTGACAGCGCAACAGTAACCAAGTTTAAGTTAAAATTAAATATTATTGTTTTTTTTTCCAAAAAGAAGGGGGCCGGAAGGAAAAAAAAAGCAGATTGTTGCCGCTTGACAACTTGCCTATAGGATATCAACGACTTACGTACCACGTGAAACTCCTGGTAGTCTTTCACCTGTTTGTTGCACAGATGCGGAGGCCATGCGCGAAAAGGAACAAGCAAAGCAAAACTGTTTTTTCCTTTTTTTTGCACAGCATAAACAAACTACTTGCAGCAGGTAGCAGACTCTACCGAAACGATATCTTCCTGGTTCAGGTCAAACGACAAAGTTGTTTGATTACAAATCTAAAGGCAATCTTGTTATGTCAAATGTTCAACGAGAAAATGTCGCAAACGAGAAAATTTCGCAAACGCTTCATAATTCAGTGTTCTTGCAGGTTGACGTTTATAATTTGCGAAAGAGGTGTAAGCACCAAAACCGGGGAGTTGCATTTTGTTTGTCACCCTAGAGTGTAACGGTATGTTTTCCTATTTAGCATACCCTGTCTGTTAGCGTACATGAATAAAACAGCCCGAAATGGGATGTGAAATTTAGAGAGCAGCATGTTTTAAACGCAAAGTACACAAAGTACGTTAACGTGGTCGTCTCTAGAAGCGTCTAAGGTCAGTGTTCAACTTACACCGAAGATGTGCGCATGGAAATAGTACCACATTGCCACCACATAGGGCTGAAAAAGAAACAAACAAGTTCGTCATCATTTTGTTTTTTACAACTGCAACATGTACGACGTGTGCGGCACCATGCGGGAAATATGTGGAACTGTTTTAGAGGCTGGGATAATGTTTTAATGCAAGTCTTATACCACAGGCAACAAAACGAATATTCGGTTTGCGTAAGGCCAGTAAAGAATAGAAGATAACCCTGCACTCCCCATACAGTGACGAACGGCACTATGAAGAATTTAAAACGAAAAAAAAAGCTTGCTATAGGACTGCGCGCGCGGACTTGATCTAGATGTTTGCTAGAACAATCTCATGGTTTATTTATAGCAGAACAACCAAAACCGAGCTCTTCACCAGAGTCGGAGACTTGCATAAATGTATAGTCACGGACTCTGATGAGAGCTTCATCTGAACAATTAGCTCCGATTGCTATTGCTCGACTCTGGTGCACACATAGGCCCAGCAAACATTCTTGGTGATGTTTCACGCCTAAGCAATATGCCCATGTCCAGCCTCACATCGGTGAAGCATTGGCGGTAAAGGTAGACAGGCGTATGATGTCGGTAGCAGTGTGTGCATCGGGCGCCACTTGCAAGAGTGTAGCGGGGGTGCGTACCTTAAAGCGTGCACTCTCAGTCATCCGTCGACTCACCCCCTCTGAACTGCTGCCAAGCAACTGCAGATGAAGGAAAAATATGCTTTTGCAAGTTAAAAAATGCTTGTGAGCTCAGCTCCAGGCCATTAAAATATGGCGCAGAATGAGTACCTTTTACAGAAGCTCTTCCGTTTTCAGTGATACTCCTCCATTTTCTTCAACAATACGTAATAATAGAAAATAACACAATACAAACAACTCGAACAGTGTAAATAATTACAAAGCGATCTCCCTTGTGATATGGCAATACTAATTCAAGGCTTCAACGCTTTAGACTGGCACAGTGTGGTCAGTAGAGCAAGATTAACCTGGAATGTTTGAAAGCGCATCGCACACTAATGACGTAGCACGAGACCGGCCTCAGCGTCCCTTCACATCAAAATCTTCAGAGTCGGGGATTGATCTCTTATTTGCTGGGTTGTGGAGCGTGAGTCGTGCTCCAAACGTGATCCGAGCTTCGGAGCACGTTCAAGCTTATGTTCAAGCTTATTGCAGCGATAACGTGTAGAATCTCGCAGATTATTGACTCTGTTCCAATAATCCACACAAAACAAAAACAACAACACGAAGAGAGCGCAGTGGGGGTTGGTAGCGAAACATCAGTCGAAGTTAAGAACTCGCGAAGGAGGACATTCTGTCACGTGCTCCAAATAAATAAGGAAAGCAAAAAAAAAAAAATCCAGCGGAAAACGTTTTTAGGTGACCACTTTCGTGCACGTTGAGGCACTCATGGCTACACGTGTACCTTTGTAGGAATCTGGCACACCCCTGTCACATTCGACAGCTGCCAAATTGTTATGGGTGCCTACACTTCAGTGCAACAGGAGAACAAAAAGATATGCGTTTCGTTCAAAGTTTGACGTAGGTTTACGACATTCCGTTCTTGATCAAAACTTTGACAGTGATACTGATTTATAAGCCTATAAATGGTTCGGCGTTTTTAGTATGTTAGCATAGCAAACTTACCAAGGAGTCGTACACGACCCAAGCAAAGTCGTACGCCAGAACGGCTTTGGCGAAATAGAGCACGTACGTCATGAGCTTCCTGCGTTCCTGGTAGCAAAGGAAAGTTACGCCTCTCGTCATCCAGTGTAGTCGCGCTAGTCGCCGTTGAAATCATGATATCAACAAACAATTAGGGAGGCCTCAACTAGGCGGCTGAGCATTATGAAGACAAGAACGTCATTCTGTAGCTCCAGGAATGAGCTACTTCCCACGACGTTCACCAATCCTGGAGTCGCATACATGTCTCGTATACTTGACCTCATTCCGCAGTGCTGATGATAATTTTTATGCTTTGCTTGTTTTGAAATACTAGAGCTATAGCGGTGTTAAAGCAACACGATAAAAGGAATGCTCGCAGAAAAATAGCCCACGAGCATGGCAGATAAAATTACGCCAATGTTTGCGAGCAGATCTGGTCAAACATCAGCCGAGAATTGAATCTTAGCTAATTGGGGCTGTGTGGATATTTATACAGCGAGTCGTCGGTCAGCCATTTTTAATGTTGCGACGAGTCACTCGCTGTACGATGAGCAATTTAGCCAGTGCAGTACAACCGCTAGTCTGGGGTCTTTAACGTGCACCACGCAGTAGTGATACACGACCGCACGCCGGTACGATGCTCATCCAGATCGAAACGGGCAGGGGTGGGGATTGAACCCAGGATCCCTGGGTTCTGCAGCGCGAGCTTTCGCTCCACGTGCTCCGAGCTGGTGTGCGCTATATCTTAATTAGCTGCGGTGGTGATGAGCCAAGTATGTAAACCCAAATCGGCTTCTTCATCTTCATCCGCTAGAGGTCACCGTTATGCCACTCGATGACTGAAGCTCCAAAGAAAACTAAGCTTAGAGTGCCGGCCCTTCCTCTCGGAGTGTTTTGGAGGCGGCGCCATTTCAGTACTTAATGCAAATGGGAAACAATTGACAATAGTTACGATTAAAAAAAATACAACTCTCTGTGTCAAGAAGTTTAGGCGATACCCTTTTACTCTGTCGCTGACTGTTTCAACATTGGAGAAGGGGAAAGCGCTTCGTGCTACTTCGGATAAAACGTAAGCAAAATGGCATGCGTGATCGTAGTCACCGAGATGATTGCAGTGTTCCTTTGAAACGTAGCTTCTTCAGTGGCTCTAAGACGAAATAAAGCGCAGCGTACGGTTGCTACCTGCTAACCAAGTCAGACAAAACAGTATCTTTTTTTTTCAGGCTGTTTCTTTTTTAATGCAACATTTTCGTGCTTTTTTTGGGGGGTCCAAACTAATCGAATGTGTGAATTACATCTAGGTCGCACCATGACCACAATAGAAATATGTGACTCTAGTGGCAGAACCGCTGCTGCGCTCGTGCTTGTTCTGGCTACGCCATTGCTTCTCCCACTGGCGACATGCGCGGTCAAAAGCGTCACTGTAATCGGCCTTCCAGAATTTCTTGAACACTCACTATGACATTTCCGGAAGAATTAATTTCGCTTTTATTGACAGAAAATAAAAACAATTGATACCAGACCACCATGCGTTTTACACACCCATCGATCTTGTCGTCCCCAACCGATCTTGGGTGCGACGTCACGGGTAAGAAATAATAAGAACCATACGAAGGAACTCCATCATAAACGGCTGTGGCCGGTCTCCGGAGTCAACGAAGGGATATTGACCTCCGCAAGTGTGACGTCATGGGTCCAAACAAACCGTTGCTAGGGTCGTTGTTATGAACGAATACATGTGGCTCGGTTTCGCTACGAAAACCCGACCGTTCAAAAATCAAGAGTAGGATTTAAACTTCTAAAAATCCCAGATGTAGAAAGCTTGAATGTCATATATGTTTCGACAGAAGTGTGCCGGTAATCGCTCGTTTCTGAAATATTTACGACTGCAACTTCCGGTCCTCAGGATGCCTGCAGCAGACGACGAATGCAAGAAGTATGCCATCTGCCGCACGCCGGCCGGCCAAGCCGGGGCCGTCGTTTGAATCGTGTGAGGAAAGACGATATTCTGACATCGCATTTGTTTGAAATATAATGAGTTTCAGGCACTTATAAGAATTCTTAGTTGGGTGCGATGCAAAATATGGTTTATCGAAAGTCCGGGCGTCGATCGAGATGATCGTCTGCTAAAAGATCGCATTGCACCCGTGAGAAAAGCACTTCAGGCGAACGGTCGAGATCCCAAATTCTGTTTGCGAACTCGCGCTACGCGAGGGTGCTTCGTATACCTGGTTGTAACCATCGCGTGGAGAAAGATTCTTCCAGTTTCTTCAGATTTCCGCAAGACCCCAAAGCGCGAAAGAACTGGATAAAAAACATAAGGTGAGTTTATTACAGATTGTACTCGCATCGCGGGTTCGATGAAGATCTTCACCAAAAGAGCACATCCACGGAATTTAATGTATACCAAGAAAACAAAAAGCAAAATACTGCGAAATCGCGATAGACATGCAATTCTTTAATAACCTGACAACCACAATAATAATAACAACAAACGACTTACCTCGACGGCGTACGATTTGTTTCTCATGCTGGCCTGCACTACGCCGGTAATGCACTTCAGGTCGTCGTCGTAACTGATCTGCGTGACGTGGTTTGATTTTACTGCATTTTCACCCCTCGAAACTAAGCTGGGTTGTTCACAGAATAAAAAAAAACGCACATTGCGGAGGCCTCTACGGCCATGGTGATGCCCTTGTTTTTGTCGCTCGTTTACCGACGCAATTCAATGAAGACGCCCGCTGCAACAGAGGCCAGCAAATCTATCGTGTCGTCTGCTACCAAAGCAAAGCGGAGTGTAAGACTTCAGAAATAGCTTTCATCGTTGCGATACGACACTGAGACGACAAGAACATCTTCATAATTAGATATCAAGAAGTTAGGTGGCTTAAAAAAATTTTTTACTTGCTTGTAAGCAAAAATTTAGCCTCATGTGGAGTCTCCATGCATTAGTCCATAGCAACGTCCCTAGCAACGGTTTGTTTGGACCCAGACGCCATGTTGTGACGTCATCACTTACGGGGTCAATATTAATTCTGCTGAAAACCTTGCAAACTAAAAATTTTAGAAAACATCACGCGCCCCCCATTTTGTTCTAAACTCCAATAAAAGTTACTACAAAAAGAGTTTTTTTCGTTGGTTTTTGCGCGTCTAGTAAAGTTGAAACGAACGTATCCCGATTCAGTTACCAAAGCAGCCGTCCGACGGCGCGTCGAGCGACGCCGGGCGAGTCGTGGTGAGTGAGGGGGGTACTGTTCGTGCATGCAGCGTTTATGAGCAGTTCCGTAACTGAGCTAATCTAATAACGTTGACGAGGGTCATGAGTGACGTCACCCGTGACGTCACACGGGCATACCCTCCCCTCCCTCCTCCTTCTCTGGAGCGGTGCTCTAATTCGGCATTACAGAGAATTGTAAATGTCTTTCATTTTGTCCAGCTTGTCGAAAACGGAAAGGGCAAAGAGAAATTCATCTTGAGGACAGTCGAGCACGCGTAGAACTTGTCCTTCCGATCGCCGGTTTTTCGCAATTTTCTCGCGGCACTTTCCTTACCGGCGGATAGAGGGAGCCGGCGATGCACTCGCAGCTATAAGGTGGCTTCAATTTGGTTGGTCTCGTTTTCGACGTGCTCGCGGCTGTGTTGATGTGTTATAGAGTTTTATGTTCATGATAAAATATAGTTTTAGCTTAATTTTGTGATACAAATACTCATAATATGGTATACAATAAAGGATACAGTGGGATTAGATAATTTTAAAAACTACGAAGTAATTTTAAGCCTACATTGAGGAGGTCTTTACGAACACCTTCATAGGATCATGTTCGTCGTCCAGCCAAGTTCAGTGGCGAAACGACTCAAGTGATGCAAAATAAGGATTACCACTGCCAGTAAGTTCCTTAAAAATGAATGACGCGAGATAGAATAAAAAACAGAAAGGAAAAGAGTTTTTACTTGTTTGATATTTTTTTAATGAGAAACTTGAAACATGTTTTTATGGTTCGTCCAAGGATGAGTTGGAAATGTTTTCAATTATCAGCCCTGCTAGAGTCTGTATTAGCAAATTTTGAAATGTTTATAACCTTGGGAAATAAACTATCTTCTTCACGCACATCTCTACAACGTATTTAGGGTGTTCGATAAGTGACAGACCCGTCAAGAGATGTCTGATAAATGTTTTCATCAAAAGTTTGCGAAATAAAATTGAACAGTGCAAGAAAGGTGACCTCCAACGAGTTTAGCTCAACTCGAATGTCAGACACCACTTCATGGAGATATTTTTATTCGCTTGAACAGATGCGTTTATAAAAGTAAATCCAACATCGAGAACCCCGCACTGGGGTGAGTTGTTGCATATTGTTCACGCGCTTTGTGTGTGTTCATATAAATTATATAAACTCTATGTTTTATAACGTTCATGAAAAGAAATGTATCTGCGTGATTTCGACTTTATTAAATTCATTAAATCACAAATACGTTTATTCCTAAGTATTACGGCGAACCGTCTGCATTTTATGAACAGTGCTTAGAAATCGAGTATTTTTGGACTGTCTGTAACAACAAGGCCACATCCTACAGAAGCAGGAGCGAAAAAACGTCAAGCTAGCTATGAATAAGGTAAAACAAATATTCAACTTCGTTTAATTTTGAAAAAAAAGAAAAGAAAGGCGTTTACAATAACCTGTAACGCCGAATTAGAGCGCAGCTTTTGTGGACGCGAAGGGGAGGTTACGGAGAGGAGAGTATGCCCATCCTTCTTATCCGTCCCCTGCTCTCCTTCTCCGCACCCATTTAGCGGAAAAGTTTCGCTTATTTCCCGCTAAATTAAGTGGAAAAATGTCTCCGTTAAATTTAGCGGGAATTTTCTCCAGTAAATATTGTCGGCAAATTTTTTCGCCAGACTTAGCAAGGAAATGTTTTTGCTAAATTTAGCGGAATATTATTTCAGCTGAATTTAGCGGGAAAATTTATTCGCTAAATTTAGCGGGATAACTTTTCCGCTAAATTTAGCTGGGATTTTTTTTACTGAATTTAGCGGGGAAAGTTTTCCGCTAAGTTTAGCGGGGATATTTTAATCGCTAAATTTAGCGGAACAATTTTTTCACTAAATTTAGCGGATCATTTTTTCCCTAAATTTACCGGAAAATGTTTCCGCAAAATTTAGCGGGGCAAATATTCTGCTAAATTTACCGTGAATATTTAGCGGAAAATTTACCCATAATACACCACACGGTGACGTCACAAGTAATTCTCGTGACGTCACAAGTGACGTCCCGTGTGACGTCATCACGGGAAGCGTCCCAATAGCGAGTTTCAGTAGACCGTGTTTCTCCCTCCGCTAAGCCCCTCCGCTACCCGAAACTTAACAGCCAAAGCCATCGGCACGCAGGTTCAGTGGCGGTTTCTTCGCAGCGGAGGGCTAGCGCAGGGAAGCAGGGTCTACTAAAACTCGCTATCATGCAACGCGCGGTTACGCCGACGGCGACGCCGACGCCGGCGCTGCTTAAGCCAGAACGGTCACCTAGCCAAGATCTGCGCTCAAAAAGTGGGAGTGATACAAAAATTGAGTTATAACATTTTCCTGATATTTCATTTGGGAAAACGACGTCCGACAGTGTTCTCGAATACGCAAAGTTGAATGGCACCAGTTACAGAAAGCGGGCAAAATCAGACCCGATTTTCTCATTACAATTTTAAGAAATTAACATATAAGTTTTGAATGACATAACGATGACTTGTGAAAGTTTGACATCTGATTCGGACCCCTAACACTACAATGAAGAAAATAATTCCCTGGAGAAGGGAACAAGAGGGAATGAAAAAGAGTCAGCACGAACAAATC
>JAZHYW010020399.1:0-19702 GCA_037355805.1 Ixodes ricinus
ATAATAATAATAATAATAAACTTTATTCAGACTCAGTAGTCTTGGCTGGTGGGGCAAAAGGCGATCTAACGCCGCCTGACGAGGCTCCACCAGCCGTGTACATCGTTCAGCAGCAGAGAAGGACAAAAAAAAAATACATATATATAAAAAAAATTCAACAGCATTTAGACAATGATAGGACAAAGTCTAAAATGTTAGCGCTAGTGGTAATATAAATACACATAACACTCGGGTACCATCCAAGTCAAAAGTAATAATACATTCACATGAACATGAACACACGTCATACCATCTACGTCACAACCGTACAATCAACAATAGTAGAAAAAACACTAGTCAAAATTCAACAAGAAGTAAGCTTTCACACTCTTTTTAAAGGTATAAGGCGATACAGCATCTTTAACTATTTCTTCAATTTCCAAATACTTATTTAAAAATTCAGGAACTTGATGTGCTAATCTTTGTAAACCATAATTTGTTCGAGATTTCGGTGTCATATAATTTTGGTCCCTGAGATTATAAGGTGTACTTTTACGTTGATAGAGCTCGTAGAATGCCGCCTGGTCACTACTAATTTGTTTATATATTTCTACCGCAAGTTTAACATTGAAAAGTTGATCAATACGCAGTATTCGATACTTCGAAAAATAAGGGGCTGCATGCTCTTTGGACGATACGCTTTCAATGGTGCGTACAGCTTTTTTTTTTGAATGGTAATGATTTTGTCAAGGTTGGTTTTTGTGGTTGAACCCCATACTAAAAGACAGTAATTAAGATGTGAGTTTATAAGGCTGTAATAAAGTTGGCACATAAGCCAGCTGGGAAGAAGAAACTTGACTCTATTTAGAATGCCAACTGAACTAGATATTTTAGAGCGCACATGGTTTACATGGCGTGTCCAATTTAATGTTTCGTCAAACCAAACCCCCAAGAACTTGTGCGAAGGTACTTGCTCTATTAATGAATTTAGAAATGTTATAGTCACAGGACTGGTCGTCTTATTTCTGGGCTTGAAGATGATGTATTTTGTTTTTACCTATGTTCAGTTCTATTTGATTTAATCGCTTAGCCATAATGATAATTGGTGCAGCCAAGCGTTCGCCATGTTTTCAGATTTTTCTAGGCTTTTGTCGGTGAAAACTATATTATCATGTTTATAAATTATATGGCAGATTTGGCATCCAAATGACTTCTAGTGAATATCAATGATGATCAGTCACTATTTCGACTTATTTGATTTTATGCAGACTGAGTTGGCTTCCAATGGCTATTATTGGCTATAGGCATCTGTTATTGACCTGGTTGGCTCGAATTGCCAGAAAATGGCTATTAGTGCTTATTGGTCGCAATATTCTGCTATTCCATACTTATGAATGAAAATGGCTTCAAGTGGCTATTGTTGGCAATAGCATATCATCTTAACAATATCACCTTAAATCGCTTCAGAATGAACATTAGTGACAATTAGTGACATAGTATTCATGATGTTTTGAATATGAATGGATTAAGTGTCTACTATTATTGGCTATGGGCAGTTCTTGGCCAAATCGGCTTGAAATGGCTATACATGTCTATCAGCGACTAATATTGGCAATTTATGCAATTGGAGTGTGTATAAATTTGAATGACTTCAACTGGACATTATTGGCTATAGGCATCTATTCTTGACTTGGTTGGCTTGGACTGGCTATTATTGGCTATAATCATCTGTTCCTGACCTGGGTGACTTGAATTGGCTACAAATGGCTTAAAGTGACTAGTATTTATAATTAGCAGCTATTTCTTTGTCTACAAACTGAAATGGCTTCATGTGGCTAGTTTTGGCTATTACCATCTATTTTTACCAGACTGGCTTCAAATGGCTATGAATGGCTATTCGTGAATATAGTTGACAATTCTATGCTATTTCGGTGATTATGATTGAAAATGACTTCAAATGGCTATTATTGGCTATTAGCATATATTTTTATTAGATTGGCTTGAAATGGCTATACATGGCTATCAGCAACTATTATTTACAATTTATGCAATTGGAGTGTGTATAGATTTGAATGACTTCAACTGGATATTATTGGCTATAGGCATCTATTCTTGACTTGGTTGGCTTGGATTGGCTATTATTGGCTATAATCATCTGTTCCTGACCTGGGTGGCTTGAATTGGCTACAAATGGCTTAAAGTGACTAGTATTTATAATTAGCAGCTATTTCTTTGTCTACAAACTGAAATGGCTTCATGTGGCTAGTTTTGGCTATTACCATCTATTTTTTACCAGACTGGCTTCAAATGGCTATGAATGGCTATTCGTGAATATAGTTGACAATTCTATGCTATTTCGGTGTTTATAGATGAAAATTAATTCAAATGGCTAATATTGGATCTAAGCATCTATTTTTATTAGATTGGCTTGAAATGGCTATACATGGCTATCAGCAATTATTATTTACAATTTATGCAATTGGAGCGTGTATAGATTTGAATGACTTCAACTGGATATTTTTGGCTATAGCACCTATCCTTGACAAGGTTTGCTAGGATTGGCTATTATTGGCTATAAGCATCTGTTCCTGTTCTGGTTGGCTTGAATTGGCTACAAATGGCTATAAGTGACAGGTATTTATAATTAGCAGATATTTCTTTGTCTACAAACTGGAATGGCGTCAAGTGACTATTTTTGGTTATTATCATCTATTTTTTACCAAATTGGCTTCGAATGGCTATGAATGGCTATTAGTTAATATCCATTGAATGGCTATGAATGGCTATTCATGAATATCCAGAATTATACTGGCTATAGCCATTGCTAGCCCATTGAAGCCAATCTGGTCAAAAATGAATGATAATAGCCAACAACAGCTACTAAAAGCCAGTCCGGTTAGTAAACACTAAAATTGCTCATAACTATCAAGACTAGCCACTAATAGCCATTTGTAGCTATTTCAAACCAATTTAATAAGGAATAAATGCTTATAGTCAATAATAGCCACTTGTAGCCAGTTTCGTCCATAAAAAGTGAAATAGCACAGAATTGTTAATTATACTCGCTAATAGCCATTGCAAGCCATTTGAGGCGAATCTGGCCAGAAATAGATGCTAATAGCCAACAATAGCCACTAAAAGCCATTCCAGTTAGTAAACATAAAACCTGCTTATAAATTTCAACACTAATCACTACTAGCCATTTGTAGCAATTTTAAGCCAACCTAAATGCTTATAGCCAGTAATAGCCACTTGTAGACAGTTTCATCCAAAAGCACTGAAATAGCACAGAATTGTCAATTATACTCGCTAATAGCCATTGCAAGCCATTTGAGGCGAATCTGGCCAGAAATAGATGCTAATAGCCAACAATAGCCACTAAAAGCCATTCCAGTTAGTAAACATAAAACCTGCTTATAAATATCAACACTAGTCACTACTAGCCATTTGTAGCAATTTTAAGCCAATCTAAATGCTTATAGCCAGTAATAGCCACTTGTAGCCAGTTTCATCCAAAAACACTGAAATAGCACATAATTGTCAATTATACTCGCTAATAGCCATTACTAGCCATTTGAAGCGAATCTTGTCACAAATAGATGCTAATAGCCAACAATAGCCACTAAAAGCCATTCCAGTTAGTAAACACAAAAATCGCTCATAACTATGAACACTATTCACTAATGGCCATTTGTAGCCATTTCAAGCCAATCTAATAAAGAATAAATGCTTATAGCCAATAATAGCCACTGGTAGCCAGTTTCATCCAAAAACACTGAAATAGGACATAATTGTCAATTATACTCGCTAATAGCCATTACTAGCCATTTGAAGCCAATCTTCTCACAAATAGATGCCAATAGCCAACAATAGCCACTAAAAGCCATTCCAGTTAGTAAACACAAAAATCGCTCATAACTATGAACACTATTCACTAATGGCCATTTGTAGCCATTTCAAGCCAATCTAATAAAGAATAAATGCTTATAGCCAATAATAGCCACTTGTAGCCTGTTTTATCTATAAACACTGAAATTGCACAGAATTGTTTACACACACTAATAGCCATTGCTAGCCATTTGAAGCCAATCTGTACAGAAATAGATGATAATAGCCAACAATAGCCACTTAAAGCCATTCCAGTTGTTAAACACAAAAATTGCTCATAACTATCAACACTAGTCACTAATAGCCATTTGTAGCCAAATCAAGCCATTGCAATAAAAATAAATGCTTATAGCCAGTAATAGCCACTTGTGGCCATTTTCATCCAGAAACACTGAAATAGCACATAATTGTCAATTATACTCACGAATAGCCATTGCTAGCCATTTGAAGCCAATCTGGTCAGAAATAGATGCTAATAGCCAACAATAGCCACTTAAAGTCATTCCAGTTAGTAAACACTAAAACGCCCATAAATATCAACACTAGTCACTAATAGCCATTTGTAGCCATTTCAATCAAATTTATCTAAAATTTGATGCATAAGCCAATAATAGCCGCTTGAAGCCATGCTCATTTTTAAGCACCGAAATAGCACATAATTGTTTAATGATCTCATCAATATCCATCAGCAGCCATTTCAATTCAATCTGGTCAGAAATAAATACAAATAGCCAACATTATCCACTTGAAGCCATTCCATTTCGTAAATATAAAAATAGCTCAAGCAATAGTTATCTACTAACAGCGGTTTGTAGCCATTTGCAGCCAATCTATTCGAAAATAGGTTAGCCACTTGAAGCCATTCTCATTCATAAACACTCAGACAGCAGATAATTGCTATTATACTGACTAACAGCCATTAGTAGCCATTGAGCCAATCTGGTCAGAAATATATTCTAATAGCCAACAATAGCCACCTCAAGTCATTCCAGTTTATAAACAGAAATAGCTCAGTTTTCATTACTCATTATTAATATTTGTAGCCATTTCTAGCAAATATATATAAAAGTGGAGGCTGATAGCCAATAATAGCCAGTTCAAGCCATATGCATTCACCAATGCCGAAATAGATAATTGTCAATTGACCCCGTAAGTGATGACGTCACAACATGGCGTTTGGGTCCAAACAAACCGTTGCTAGGGACGTTGCTATGGACTAATGCATGGAGACTCCACATGAGGCTAGATTTTTGCTTACAAGTAAGTAAATAATTTTTGTAAGCAACCTAACTTCTTGATATCTAATTATGAAGATGTTCTTGTCGTCTCAGTGTCATATTGCAACGATGAAAGCCATTTCTGAAGTCTTACACTCCGCTTTGCTTTGGTAGCAGACGACACGATAGATTTGCTGGCCTCTGTTGCAGCGGGCGTCTTCATTGAAATGCGTCGGTAAACAAGCGACAAAAACAAGTGGATTGCCGTGGCCGTAGAGGCCTCCGCAATGTGCGTTTTTTTTTTCTGTGAACAACCCAGCTTAGTTACGAGGGGTGAAAATGCAGTAAAATCAAACCACGTCACGCAGATCAGTTACGACGACGACCTGAAGTGCATTACCGGCGTAGTGCAGGCCACCATGAGAAACAAATCGTACGCCGTCGAGGTAAGTCGTTTGTTATTATTATTTTATTATTGTGGTTGTCAGGTTATTAAAGAATTGCATGTCTATCGCGATTTCGCAGTATTTTGCTTTTTTTTCCCCCTTGGTATACATCAAATTCCGTGGATGTGCTCTTTTGGTGAAGATCTTCATCGAACCCGCGATGCGAGTACAGTCTGTAATAGACTCACCTTATGTTTTTTATCCAGTTCTTTCGCGCTTTGGGGTCTTGCGGAAATCTGAAGAAACTGCAAGAATCTCTCTCCACGCGATGGTTATAACCAGGTATACGAAGCACCCTCGCATAGCGCGAGTCCGCAAACAAAATTTGGGATCTCAACCGTTCGCCTGAAGTGCTTTTCTCGCGGGTGCAATGCGATCTTTTAGCAGACTATCATCTCGATCGACGCCCGGACTTTCGATAAACCATATTTTGCATCGCACCCCACTATGAAATCTTAAGAGTGTATGAAACTCATTATATTTCAAACAAATGCGATGTCAGAATATCGTCTTTATTCACACGATGCAAACGACGGCCCCACTTGGCCGGCCGGCGTGCGGCAGACGGCATACTTCTTGCATTCGTCGTCTGCTGCAGGCATCTTGAGGACCGGAAGTTGCAGTCGTAAATATTTCAGAAACGAGCGATTACCGGCACACTTCTGTCGAAACATATATGACATTCAAGCTTTCTATATCTGTGATTTTTATGAAGTTTAAATCCTACTCCTGATTTTTGAATGGTCGGGTTTTCGTAGCGAAACCGAGCCACATGTATTCGTCCATAACAACGACCCTAGCAACGGTTTGTTTGGACCCATGACGTCACACTTACGGAGTCAATTATATCATCAATAGCCATTGGCAGCCATTTCAAATCTGGTCAAAGAAGAAGCGAATAGCCAACAAAAGCTACTTGCAGCCGTTCATACGACAAACAAAAAATCATATAATTATAATTATTAATCACTTCTAGTCACTTATACTTCGTTTCAGCTTGGGTCCCGACGCAGGCGATGCTACAAGCGCGAGCTCGGGCTTTCAGCCCCCTGCCAAGCACACGCGCTCGTGCAATGCAAGAACTGTTCAGGGCCACACGCTCGCGCTCGTAGCATCGGCTGCGTCTGGACCTAAGCTGAAACGAAGTATAGTCATTTCAAGTCGATCCCATAGAAAATTGATGCCTATTGCCAATTATGTTCACTTGGAGCCAAGGAGATCTAATAAGACATGTTTCGGTTGGAATAAAACAAATAAATCAACAAGCTCAGAAAAGATTTATAATTATTTAGATTGTACAAAATCGCTATACAAATCCTGACTGGTCTATACAACACACTGCGTTTTGACATCGAAATACCAAGAGATCCAATATCACGAGCTTATGCACCGTATGCTCCATAAAAAAAAAAGGAAATATTTCATAGACTATTCATTTCTCTAGTGAGTCACACCCACTTGATTCATTTCCGGGGAAAGTGGCGAGTTGTCCACTCCATACCGCCAGGATCGCTTACTACTTCCGTCTCCCATTTTACACCGGAGTTTCCTGTATTAGTCTCAACGGTATTTGGCTTAACTTTGAACGAGTGAGGTTCAAATTGGCGGCGAAATTAGTGTAATTCGAAGCGCTGAAGTCACGCATGTTGACAGCGGCTTGGCATGGTGATGCGGGAATACGGCGGAAACCGTGCTTTCCTTGTGCCCAATGCCGCCTCGAATCAGGGACTTAGCAGCGTGCTTCCTCGAATCAGGAACTACAGCGGAGGCCCAGCTTTATGCGCGTCTGGGAAGGCGAGACGCTACACGCTGGGTGTCCCGGACAAGCCGTCTACGCACTTGTAGAACGCAACTGACGACGCGACAACAACGTCAAGCTCGCCTTCCGAACGGGCGGCAGCAGCCTGCGTGCCCGCGCCGGCCGGCAGCGGCTTGCGCATGCGCGGGATAGAGATGTCTTCCTGCGTGCAGCGTGCCACGGCTCACGCGAGCTCTGTACTTCCGCACTTTTCGGCGCGTTCGATTCGCGTATGCCAGTTGAACCGACTATAAATTGTGATCTTGTAAGGCTCTTTTTATTGATACGAATAAGCTCATGCTTATTGCCCAAATAGCACATTTCAATGCATATGGTACCCTTCCCATTTTTGAAAGCAAACAGCACATTAGATGCATTGCCAGAAAACAGGACACGTTATATTCCGTTTTGCCACGTAGATTGGTAGAATTTTCTAACAGTGGGTTCCGTGAGCTAAGCACGCGCATCATGTGCAATATTGTTCAGTGCACTGCGGTTTGAAGTGGCCCTCTTTCTTGCAGAGCCGACATACCCGCTTCATGCCCCTATAGTCACACGTGACTCTCTATCCTCCAATGCAGGAGGAAGTTCGGAGCGGGATTCTGCTCCTTCCTTTCCATTTTTACGTACCGCGTTCCGGTCTCGATACTTGAGGTGTCCTTGCACACGCCATGAGTGAGTTCCTGCACCTTGCCGTGTGCCGGCAAGAACAGGACTGTGACTGTGACCGTCGTCACGCTGTGGACCCACTGGGACGAGAGGGACCAGGTTGCCGTCGACGGAGAGGCTTCCGGCGTCCGTCAGTTTCGCGCAATGCTGTTGTACTGTTCACAACAACTTGAAAGTCCAAAGCACCCACGTGGTGTACCGAAAAACCTCTGGTAACGTTACCAGTGCTACCGCCGCATCCAAAACGGCGTCTACGGGAGTTCCCTCGACCACCGTGATGTCAAAGGCTTGAGATGTAGAGTGGAGGGGGGGGGGTCTTTGGTCTTTACCACGTCCCCTCCCTCCCGGGTCACCTGCCGAAAGTGGTCCGCGTCGGCCGCAAAGGCGCCGCAGTGGGCCCAAAAGCCCCACCAGGCCATCTCCTCGAAGAGATAGACGGCCGTCAAGACGTTTGTGGCGGTGATATAGTCAAAACCCAGAAGGGAGTTGAGCCTGGACTCAAGCACACCGGGAGTATGGGGGAGGGTAAGGATGTCTGCGAGTCGGGAGGTACGCATGGCCATGTCGGCCTTGGTACGGGGGGGGGGGAGGGAGGAGGGAAGGGAGGAGGAGGGAGGAGGAGGAGGAGGGAGGAGAACCGCTGTGCGAGGGCATGCGTCCTCCGGGGCCGCCAACAAGTCGGCAAGAGTCAGCTCGGGGGGGGGGGGGGGGTCTTTGGCACCGGGCAGCGGACAGGAACACGTTCAGGAACCATCTGTTGAATCTGGTCGATCCCAAGCTCAGGCTGCGTAAGAAGCGCGTGAGTGAGCACCCGATTTTGTTGCTATATCTGAACAAACTGAGATCTGAACACATTCTCTAAGAAAGGCTTTAAGCTACATATTTCGGTTCAGTCATTTAATTCGGTTAGGATAAGTGACGCAAATGTGTTATCAAATGATTTTTATTTATTTATCGGTACTCGTTAGCAGTTTGCATCCGGTTGATCATCACCTCAGAGGTGCTGTGCCGGAACCTTGCATGGGCGGCGCTTGCGTGGAGTCTGACAAATCGCACAACTCGCCTTCAACTAAACCTGCACACAGAGAAAAGAATCCCATCGCACAAAGTCAGCATGGCGAAGCTCCAGTCTACCATAAGTTATTCTGAATCGCCACTAATCATTACGAATGAAAACATAAATATTGAAGAATCATTCTTTATGCTTGTCATTGTACGGGAACGCGTAAAGGGAGTGCTTTCACAACGCGTGCGCACGACTAGAAATAGCAACAACTGCACAACGATCACAGCCAAGATTCACGAATTTCTTCGCAAGTCAGTGAGAAATTCATTTAGCTCCTTAGTTAATTCAGTGATGAGATTGACTTTTGATCTCAACGTGAAGTCATGGCTGTGTAAAGTTTAGCCGAGAATCGATTCCAAGCTTTTGGTAACAATTCGCCACACGAATACAAAAAAAGCAAACTACAAGTACAAATCAGAAATAAGGATGCAAAATAAATACTCAAGCAATCTTCGAATTCTTGGAAATGTGTTCAGAGTACTTGAAATCTGTCCCTGTGGACGTCTATTTCTGATGCCAGGAGACTGCAGGTACTGCGAAGGCCTTTACGCCACGCAAGTTCGCCTCTTGAAGGTTCAACTACCGTTGGGCACCAATCAGTGCTCACTGTCAGTGAGGCATGTAACTTGACATTTCGCTCTCAAGGAGGGCACCAAACTTTACGGCGCTTGCTGGTCACAAACGTTGATAACATGGCGATCTGCAACCGTTCAACTAAGAAGCAGCACGCAACGCACTACAACCGCCAAAACGGCCACTACGCTGACCACGCCGATCCCAACCCCAACTCCGGATGGAAACGGCTACTCGCTTCTTTGGCTACAAACGGCCACGGCCACTTGGCTGGCTCTAGCCTTTTTGCAAAAGCTGCAGAAGTCCTTGCCTCGTTTATAAATAAAATTAAACTAAGTAAGTAACACAACTACAGTCAGTACAAGGTGACAAATATTTTTGTTTTTTAATTGCAAGTGCATGAAACCAGGTTTGTGAGAAAAACGTAATAGTTCCAAACTACGGCGCGGCCGTGTTTCTCATGCGCGTTAGGGTGTTGCAAAGTGCATATAGACACACCTTTGTACTCTACTCAGTTTGCACACCATTGCACCCGTGCCCTTTTAAAAGGTGTGTGGCTGTTTTAAGGGTGTTCAGGTAATGACTGCACCCATTTTCAAAATATCTACACAACAAAAGGAAGTAGAAAAGTTGTCTTAAGGACAAATAAACCCTTAACATGTGACCTTCTTTTTTTTTTTTTACGGTGTATGCGGAGGAAGTTTGAAAACGGTGTTTTGGCTTCTGCGTCTCCATTTTTTGCTTTATTTGTTTGGCGGGTTTTTCTGCCCAGGGGGCAGAGATAAAGGCGTGAAGCCTGACAGTCTCTGCCCCCCAACAGTTGAACAGTAAACAATGCAATATATATAATCAGCAATGGGTATACTCTGTAAACATAAAAAAAGGCACAATGAAACAGTTACTTTAACATTCAACATTGTTAATTGTAAAATAAAATAAAACGGCTCAATAAAACAACTAGAGAAATCATATGTTACACAACAAGCATGATTCGAAGCGTATAACAAATGTAACGTCGTATGACACGGAAGCATATCACTAATAAAAAAAATATATAAATAAATATTTTACACAAACAAAAAGTGAGAAGGTCACAGCATAAAATAGGGCTGATGGCCGCCATTTAGTTTAGCAATGAAGAATGATCGAATATGTGTCAAGAGCCACATTTGTTGTCAAATATAAATATAATAAAAATAGTAACTTAGCCTACATATTATTTATCATCGTCCTCTTGTAACCTTTCCAGTTGTGAGCGTCAGTTGCAGTTAGCCATAAACGAACTGTCAAAGTGGGCCGACGAAAATGGGTTCAGGTTCTCTGCTTCAAAAACGGTCTGTGTGCCTTTTTCTTTGCGCCGCGGGTTGTCTTTGGATTCATTCCTGGAATTAAATGGAACCCCTATCCCTGTTAGAAAGGAGCATCGATTTCTTGGTGTAATATATGATAAAAAGCTTAACTTTATTTCCCACCTTAAAGCTCTGAAGCAAAAATGCCTTCAGTCCATAAACCTTTTGAAAGTTTTATCTCACAAGTCTTGGGGGTCTGATAGAAAATGTATCCTGCAGTTATACAATGCCCTTGTACGATCTCGTCTTGACTACGGTGCAGTAGTGTATGGATCGGCTCGGCCCTCTGCCCTTAAAATGTTGGACCCAGTTCACCATCTCGGCTTGCGACTGGCAACAGGAGCTTTCCGGACGTCCCCCGTCCTCAGTTTGTATGCTGAATCTAATGAGATGTCCCTGAACAAACGACGTACATATCTTAGTCTGACATATGCTTACAAGATTCTGGCCGACCCTCAGCATCCGACGTACTCTTCACTTACAATGTCAAGGTTCTTTCGCCTTTTTGAAAATAAACCAAGTATTGTGACACCGTTAAGCTTCCGTATTAAACATCTTCGCACTTCGCTGCACCTTTCTCTGGACCAGGTCGACCTCATTCGGAAAGCCAACGGTATTCCACCTTGGAAAACACAGCGGGTTGAAGTGGACTGGTCTCTTGCAAAGTTCAACAAGCACGGCATTTCCCATGCTGTAATTAAGCAAGAGTTTGGTGAACTGCAAAATAAGTATGATGGTTATCTTCATGTTTATACAGATGGTGCCAAGACCTCCTCTTTGTCGGTTGCGCTGTGTATTCTGACAGCTTTTCCAAGGTTCAACGACTTGATTGTATTGCCAGCATTTTTACTGCGGAGCTCTATGCGGTATCAATGGCGATTGAATGCATTATCAATCGGAAAATACTGAGGGCGGTCCTGTTTGTTGACTCTCAAAGTGTGATTCTTGCAGTCTGCTCTCTTAAAGATACTAAAAATATGCTTGTTCAACAAATTCGATATAAACTTAACTGTGCTTTGCATGGAGGTACAAACATAAAGTTTTGTTGGGTGCCCAGTCACATTGGCATACAAGGCAATGAAGAAGCCGACAAGCTTGCAGGGTCTGCCGGTAACCTTTCACAATCGCTGTCTTGTTTACCCTATCAAGATATTAAGCCCTTGGTGAAGTCCTCGATTCTTCATTCTTGGCAATTGGAATGGGACATGGAGTGCGATAACAAACTCCATGTTACCAAACCTGCTTTGGGAGTTTGGGAAAGCTCTTCATCCAAGAGCCGACTTCATGAAACGTTGTTGTGCCGTCTGAGAATCGGACACTCTTTTATAACCCATAGGTATCTGCTTTCGGGAGGAGATCCTCCAGTCTGCGATCAGTGTGGTGATAGGCTCACTGTTTTGCATATCTTGTGGTTGTGTCCCGGCCTAGAGCCCAAGCGCCGCATTCATTTCCCTGAATTTTTTCAACATCATATCCCATTTCATCCTGCTCTCCTTCTAGGAGAGAATCCTCTGGTCCCTTTTGAACGAGTAATAGAATTTCTTAGTAGTGTTGGCCTTTTACACCGACTCTAGCTTCTTGGTTATCCGTTTGTAAAACCCGTTTTATAGTAGAATGATGCCATCAATTAGTTTGGCGCAGATGGCCTCGTAGCTATTGCGCCATAAACCCCCAAAATCTCTCTCCCCTATCCCAAGCTTGTATGTCGACTCTAATGAAATGTCACTTGAGAAAAGGCGGCAGCTCCTTACTCTAGTCTATGTTTACAAAGTTTTATCGGATTCTGGTCATCCAGCCTACACTTATATCCGAGAGTCTCGATTTTGTCGTACCTTTGAACACAAGCCAACTGTTGTTCGACCCTTGAGTCTTCGTTTTGAGAACCTTCGTCTTTCCCTTGGCCTGCCTCGTGAAAATGTCTACCTTCTAGAAAGTGCATGTCATACTGCCCCATGGGATATCAAGCCTATAGCTTGTGATTGGTACTTCACAAAATTTAATAAACATAATGTCTCCCCACTCATTTTACAACAGGAATTTCTTGCTCTGCAAGAAAAGTACAAAAAATATCATCAATTTTACACTGATGGAGCCAAGTCTTCAACGTATGTAGGCTCAGCTGTACATTCAAATTCGTTTACACATGTGACACGGCTGAATAATGTTGCTAGTATTTTTACTGCCGAGCTATATGGCGTGCTGTCTGCACTTGACTATATTATCCGGAGCAAAGTGATGAAAGCAGTTCTTTTTGTAGACTCCCGGAGTGTTGTTACTGCAGCATGTTCACTTAATCCAACCAACAACAAGCTGACTCAACTGGTACGTGCTAAAGTTCAACTGGGCCTCGGAGATGGGAAGGACATTAAGTTTTGTTGGATCCCGAGCCATGTGGGCATTGCAGGCAACGAGGCAGCAGATAGACTGGCCGCCTCCTCACGTAACCTCTTACCATCACAAGCCTGCATACCATACCAAGACCTAACAAGGCCCATACGGCTTGCACTTCTAAAACTGTGGCAGTCCGAGTGGGATTTAGCCGATAACAACAAACTTCATATTATCAAGCCAGTCATCGGTACGTGGGAAAGCTCCTATAACCGGAGCCGTTTCCGTGAGGTTCTTCTATGCCGCTTGAGGATCGGCCACACCTTCCTCACCCATCGACACCTGCTTGTAGGTGAGGAGCCACCGGTGTGCGAGCACTGTGGAGACAATTTGTCTGTTCTACATATTTTTCTTTGTCCTGGTCTTCTTCAACAACACAAGTTCTTTTTTCCTGAGCTTTTCAAGTACTGTATCCCTTTCCATCCTACCCTGTTCCTAGGGGAGCAGCCTCTAATACCAATTGACCGTCTTTTAGCTTTTCTAGAAAATATAGCAATCTTACACAAAGTATAGCAGAAATAATTCCTTGGTACATCATTTCTAGTTCAGTTTAGTTTTAGTTTACCTAGTTTGGCGCAGTATGGCCATCGTAGCTCTTGCGCCATAAAACCCGCAAACAACAACAACACTCAGTCTGAGGTGAGACATTCATTCGAGCAAGCCACGAAGAATCATGCTCTCAGCATTGCAGCTGTTTCATTTCCAAATCCCATTCCATCCTGCTCTTTTACTGGGAGAATATCCCCTCATCCCATTTGACCGTGTGTTGACTTTCATTACTAACACAGGTTTTATTAATCAGATCTAGTTCCGCATAGCCAATTATTTTTTGTAGCACAGTAACCATAACAGCTTGTTTCCTTTTTAACTTTGTTTAGCGCAGTATGGCCTCCGTTGCTGTTGCGCCATAAAACCCCCAAACAACATCAGCATTGCAGCAATAAAGCGGTGCAGAGGCTTATATACCTTATAAGCAATAACAATTAAAGTAGCACTGAATAAATTTTCGAGGACACTTTTTCAGAATGTGCAGTTAAAATACATTCAATGTTGCAGATGACGAAATTGCTTACTATGCATGTGAGAAATAGGAATATGTGAATACGTTTTTTTCCCCTTGCCTTCTTCGACAGGAGTAACGTGTCCGCTTCCCAGTCGCACTAATGTCATAATAGACGACTTGTCATGTCCCCCAAGCACTCCTGTGCATGCCCGAGGAATTGTGGAATTAGTGTTCCCTTGCCCCATCTCTTCTCCACCTGGATTATTTTACCTTGCATGCATGTCTTCTTTATATTCGTTTGTGTAAATTATTGCTTTTTAATTACTCTAGTGTATTTTCTTGTGTATAAACATGATTATTTTGATCTGCATGCTGCGTTCTTTGTGGAATTTGCTCTTTTGTATACATTTTGTCGTTTTCAACGCGGGCGCCGACGGACGCCAAACCACTTCTTTCACCACCCCCAAGATGAGTACGAGTGTTGCCACCTCACTTCATTCCACTAGTAGCTGGTTTATTTTGCCTGCATGCAGTAGCCCATTTCGTGCATAAGCGCACATATCCCAGTTGAGCTATCCTAAACAGACTTAGTGATGGATTTTGATTTCGGTTCGATTTTCGATTGGGTACTTTTGAGGAGGTGTATATAGGCTGGGTAATGTTGATATCTGCTGCGTGCGATCCAAAAGCGCAGTGTCGGCAGCTTTTGGACGTAACAACCTGGAAATTGAACACAACTAATGGGAAATTAATGCACATACATTTATGGGAGTTAAATGGGAGTGGCATTTGTGAACAGCTGGAAATACATATACACCGATATTGTATCAACAAGGTTGTACCATGTAATAAGAACGTCAATTCTGTTGATTGTTTTTATATGAAGACAGACTTTCAAAGCTCGTGCTACACTAGGAACATACAAGCTCTTTAGATATTCCAATGTTCTCTGGACACTCAAAACTTTGTTTCTAAACTCTACTTGCCGACGATGTCGTTCACCGCAGCTGTCGGCAGAGGTATCCTGCTGGACGATCCAGTAAGGCAGCAGTCCTCGATGGCCTCTTTGCCAAACACAAGTACAGCGAGCTCCTGGGTGTAGAGCGACACAAACTTTCCCGCGTAGAAGTTCCAGCTTTGAACGAGGCACGAAAATGTGTCCTTAATAGTGCTGGAAATTTAAAAAAAAGAGAAAAAAAGGCATAGAATTATTTTGTATTTAGTCTATTTTTCTTATATTTCTCAACAAGTCGTTGCTCTGGAAATCCTATGCCTGTTTTTAGCACCACAAATCACAGAAAGCTTAAACTGTGCTTAAGTTTTTATGGTGGCAGTGCTGTAATAAAACATAGAAGATTAGGAATAAGTTGGTATAAGAATGAAGTGTTCAGCTGCTGAAAATACGGTTTCACAGATTGACACATCAAACTCAATGGCCAAGATGTTCACAGGTCATCGATTTGAAGGTAAATGCGGGACCGTCGACCGCTCCGTACTATCAGCGCTATGATACGGCGGCTTGGATCGAACACTGTTCTGTGCTCTACTGCCACCCCCCACAGAAAGCGTGAAAGTGGGTTTCGATTTTGGCATCGCTTTTTGTGGGCACGGTGCCCATGTCACTGATGGAGGAGCCGCGGGCTTGAAAAAATGCTCCGGAGCTTGTTGTACGCTGGGGTTCCTGGAATAAGCACACAGCTATGATGGACGCCATTCAGAAGTATTTTTATTTCTCCTACATCAGAATCGCAGGAGGGGTGTACTGGACAAGGAACCGCAGAAATGAACTTACCCTCAGTCAACCATGCACGGTCAGAAAGTGGCTGGTGCAGGCACTCGCTGAACGGTCCGTCGTGGCCATCGTGCTTGTCGACCACGTGGTTCAGCAAGCTGAGCCACATACTTACTAGGAGTGGGCCGTTGCCATCACCCAGCGCTGCACAGTAGTACAGGTGGTTGGTGATTGGCTGCACCCACACCTGCAGTTCCCTGGACTCGCTCTTCCGGCTCGCTGCTTGGAGCTTCTTCTTCAAGCCTTGAAAAGTGTACAATTGTTAGCTATACGTCAGAAGTGTCCACTGCCATATAGAAATTTAGTCGGGTATGGCCATGACTATTTCAATGTCTGTGAACAAACTAAGTCTACGACATTATTTCCGGAAGACATGCAAATAGCTTTCAATTAATATTTTGACAGCTTCAGGTATCATGTCAGCTTTTACGCTCTTTGCAAGGCGCGGTGCTTCACAAGTTCTACCTGAAAAAAAATCATTCTCTGTTCGACGTGTGTGGTGTGTGCTCAAGATTCCAATGTGTATGGTTTGTGCTCCAGAGTTCGACGGGTGACGGGTGGTATGGATTTTGAACTGTTGTTCTCTCGTAAATTTAAGAAACAAAGTTTAATTTGAGTATCGTCTTATTCTGCATGTAAGCAAGGTGTTTCTTGACTGGTGTCCTGTGCAACAGACTGGGTATGGGTTCAGGCGTACAATGTTTGGTCTCGTTCTCATTCCCACGGCGATAGCAGCACCAAGGAGCAACTATTCACGCTAGTGACTCACAATTGCTGTGAAATAATCTATGAAAAGCAACGTTTGATTATCTCTATACTAATGCCCAGTCTTGATTCGAACCACAGTTCAAAGGTTCCGTTTCGCTGTCTGTAAGCAAAGTGTTCGACAATGCCGTTGGCGTACAGGTCGTATAAATGACCTTTTGTGTCGGAAAACGCATCAATTTTGTTGCATCAAAGCCCTTGAAATGGTTATCTCCTTTTATTCCATTACATCCAGTGAGAACAACAATACTTCTACGAAGGACGTCACAATAATAAATAAACTATTTTGACGGGTGCACGCCCTTTGGAATCACCGTCATACACATAAAAGTAATTTATAATGTTATTTTGACCACGGATTGTCGAATTAGTCACTGCCTATCAGTAAATAAAATGAAAAATGAAATAATGGGAAACCAACCTTTGTCAATGTGCCACGTGTCGAAGTAGTGCTTTGTGCCCCTTTCTTCGGTCCTCATGTGGTGCTCGACGCCTGGGTGACGGTCTGCATATAAGGGCTTGTATTGTAAAGAACACCAAATAACAGATAGCTGGTTAACCTTACAGAGAGCCAGAAAAGAACAGTTAGGTGGGTAGCTTATGTTGAAAGTTTCACATACCCGAGATGAAAGAGCCAATGGTGAAGTCTTCCTTCTTGAGCTTGGTGAGGCCACGGACGAAGGCCACCTTTTCCATGGCGTTGCTGGAGGGCACCTCATCTGACTGATCACAATGTGTATGCATTCATTAGTACAACAGTCACCGTACTGCAGTCTGATTGTAAGGTTCTTAGAAATATCACACTTAAAGAGACAATAAGGATGATTTCTAATTATTCTAAACGAAGGGGTGTGTGATGCAGAGTAGGCCTTTTGTTTTGGTTAGTAAATCTTACCTCACCGACTTGCACCTGCTCAATGTGAATGACCTTTTTGGTGCTCGCCTCGTGGAAGCTGTAAGTGCAATATTTTGCACTAAACCCCGGCGAGTCGCAGCGCCCATCTCCAGCTAGGTCGATGGTCTTTCCTTGGAGTCCTTCTAGAAGCTCAGAGTTGTGCCGCTTGTACACCTGGCAAGCAATTATGTCTTGTAAGTTAGTTATGCTATGCCATTTTTTTATTTTTAGAACCCCTTCCTATACTAGCTAACCTGCTTCACAGCGGGCAGCAGGTAAGCCTGCTGGTAGTAGTGGAAGGTGCGCTCCGAGACTGTTGCGACGTTGATGGACTTGAGCAACCGCAGGGTAGTCGCAACAGGGGCTCCTGAAAACAGAATTCCCGCACAAATCAAGATATTGCCTGCTGCTTTGCCACTCACCTGAGGTTGGCTCCACCACCGCTCCACGTGGTTCTGTGCACAGGTGCTTGTTATCTTCACTTGAGTGCCCTGGACTACGATGGTGTTGCGGCAAGGGGCAAGGCAGGTGCGACACACTTTGAAGAGCTCCAGGAGGCAACCCTCAAATACAATAAATTTGCGCTCCTTCTGGGGTGGCACCTGTTCACGGTCACTGAAAATAAAAATACAACTGTAACACACACTTGAACTTCCCTAAAAGTGTTACCTCATGAAGCTTTCGTCTGCAGAAAGCACGTAGGTGGTGTCGGGTTCACCAGGACCATCAGACTCGTCCATATCTTGGTCTACAATGTAAGGACGTTTGAAACGGTCATGAGTTTGCATAGCATAGTATGGACACACTTCCGAGTCGGCTGTCCTCTGACAGACATCTTTGAATGCTAATTGAGGGCCAAGCTTTCGTCTCAGACCGTCACACCGAAAGAAATGTCCGGTGTGACTGTTTCCCTCTGGTGCAACCATCTCATTCTCTTTGAGGCATGTGCAGCTCCTCACCTGGGTCAGTGCCGCACTCGGCTTCGAAACGAATGTCCGACTCCTCCATGTCGGTGCTCGTGTCGCTCTCTCCGTCGGAACCCATGTCACTGTCTGAGGAGTCGTCCGACGTGTCCTCCAGCTCACCATCGTCTGCATTCCAAGGCCTATCCAGCTGTTCACTGGGGCTTACCTGTCCTGCGCTGTGGTTGCCCTCAGGTGGTATGGGCGTGGACCTGCGACGGCTGTCGTGAAGATCACTGCTGAGCTGGTCCGGGGCTCGCAGGCTGGAGGTCGTGCTGGGGATTGGCGAAGGTAGCCGAGCTTGCAGTGCTGTGGCAGGTTGCACTGGACTGGGAAGCGCTCCTGGGGACTTTCCGCCTGGTTGTGGTGTGGGGGCACCAAAAACAAATGTCCGGTGGGATGGTCCCCTCTGGTGTAACCATCTCATTGTCTTCGAAGCATGTGCAGCTCCTCACCTGGGTGAGTGCTGCTCTCAGCTTCGAAATGGATGTCAGACTCCTCCATGTCGGTGCTCATGTCGCTCTTTCCGTTGGTGCCCATGTCACTGTCTGAGGGGTCATCTGACGCATCCTCCACCTCCCCATCTTTGCCTGCATTACAAGGCCTATCCAGCTGTTCACTGGGACTTACCTGCCACGCGCTGTGGTCGTCCTCAGGTGGTATAGGCGTGGACCTGCGATGGCTGTCCTGAACGTCACTGCTGAGCTGGTCCGGGGCTCGCAGGCTGGAGGTCGTGCTGGGGATTGGCGAAGGTAGCCGAGCTTGCAGTGCTGTGGCAGGTTGCACTGGACTCGGAAGCGCTCCTGGGGACTTCCTGCCTGGTTGTGGTGTGGGGGCAGCCGCATTGCACCCAGGGTTGACCTGTGCAGCTGGAGATAGAACACATAACTTAAGCTCAGTAAAAAGTTTGCA
>JAZHYW010020400.1:0-151290 GCA_037355805.1 Ixodes ricinus
GCCCAGTTATCGCGAAAAGTAACAGTCCAGCGAGCGTATAAAGCAGTCCCAGTGCCTCGAGCTTACACAGACTAAAGAAACCACATTCCACCCCATCTTCTTTCTTTACGAAGCGTCATTACACTACGACAGAAACGACTCAGAAACGGGGCCTGAGCGCGACGCCGAGTGCTCGCCGAAGCGCTGGTTGATGACGAGCCCCAATCGAACGTGTCAAAATTCGAATACTTGAGCCTTTCTATAGTTTATACTCCGTTTCACTTTACGCTGAACCGCAGTGAACTTTACTAGTCATCGCAGCCAATCCATTGTCATATGACTTCCATTTGGGGGGGGAGGGGGGGACGCAGTGAGGCATTTTGTCACGTGTTACCTTCACAACGCAAGACTGGTTGCAGGGCGGCTCAGAGTGTTCAACTGCGGTCCGCCGTAAAGCGCAATGGACCGTAAACGAAGCGAGGACGCTATCCACGGGGCTTCCGCGCCGCACGCTGCTCCTCCGCGTATTGGAAGGAAGACGGCGAAGGCACAAATTGAACGCCACGGTCTCCTCGCACAGGCGCGGCGGCCTTTCTCCGCCGCGCGAGAAACGACCGAGTGACGGCCATGTGCACGTCGTGTTCCATTAAGCTTCGTCCGAGTCGTCATTTATCAAGCCAAGATAGATAGCCCTTAAAAAACGAGCGCCTTGTCTTTCTCCCCTCCTTGTGCGAGCACTCGTCGTTGGATCGCTGCTCGCCCAGCGAGCGCTTCGACACCCGGCAACAACTGAACACAATAGCGAGGGGGCGCTGGCGTGTACGTGGTTGTTTGTTTGTTTGTGTTCCTTCGTGGGCTTCTTCGCGGCTGCAAGTTGTACGGCTTCTGCGTCGCCGGTGGCACGACGGCCAGGCTCTCGCAGATAGTTGCGTGGGCGTTGACTCCGTAGGAACGAGTTGGAGTCGCCGCCGCTGCTGACGGCGAAAGATTTGTGAGGGTCGCGGACCCGGGAAGGAATTGTGAAGCGGTCGTTGAAGTACGCCGCACGCCGACGGTTTTTGCATCCACGCTGCACTGACAACCTCCAAAAAAATAAATGTTATGTTTTTTTTTTTTTGTTTTTTTGCCAGGTGATTTATTATGGTGTCAGAAGACTGCGCAATCAATATTTTGCTACAGCGTCACGTATATTTTTAATGAAGTCTAAAAACGCAACTGGTCGAAACCGAAACGGAAACTGTTTTGGGGAGGAAGAAGCAACATAAAAGAGGAGACAGTTGCCAAAAATCACGTTGCTGTGCACTTTCTTTTTTTGTTCAATCAACTTATTTGCAATTTTGTAGAAGCCACAAAAACATGGGTATTACATATTTTTTATATATTTTTAATATTGAGTGTGCGTCTTCGATGACCCACGACTTTGGTTATATTTGGAGGTTGTGTCTAAACCGTAGAGAACGGCACGTGACCACGTGCTCCTTCGTTTTCGGGCGGAAAAAACGAATTTCGAGCCGGAAATTGTATTTTGGGTAGTTGGGCTCTCGTATGTCATGTACAAATAAAAACATTGGCGAGCATAAATACCCCGCCAGTGTCCCTTTAAGGCACGTTCATACAGTTGCGTCGACTGCGTTGCGTCGTGCAGCACACTGCCTGCCCATTGGCTTGTCGAAAGGGTCGCTATAGCAACAGCTGGACGCAAGAGTCTTAACGCAGTCAAACGCAACTGTGTGAACGAGCCTTTAGTCTCTGAAGAGAGGCGAGCGAAGGACACAAACGAGGCGTTTAGACTGCGATAACGAATTCATTGACTATTTCCTGATTTGCCATTAGAAGTTGGGTGTACATTTGATTATTGATTCAGTGTAGTTGGGAAAACAACTCAATTTTCCTCGAGGTTGAATCCGAACGCTCTTGGTATCCTGCCTTCCGCCCCTTTACAAACTAGCAGGCATGTTTGATCGCAGGTAAGCCGTTTTAGAAATCAGTCACGATTCCGAAATGCCGGATCATAATTGACCAGGCTATGTCGTACTCTACCCGAAACTATCAGTATACAAGTCTGTGCGCGCACATACCTCAACTTGAGCACGCAAGAGACGAAGGACTCCCAGAACGACCAAAATTAAGCCAACGCCATTGACGAGGCACTTTCTCCCCCACTCCTTTCCAACGTCTTTCTGAGAAAGAGAGGATGCAAACTTCGAAAGATACGGAAATCAAAAGCTGCTGAATCGTACTACGTTGTAGATATGGCGCCGATCCGTCTTTCTCCTGCCTGTGTCGAGGCTCAGGTGTATGCTCGGCCGACCTCACCTGTCGCACCGCGGGGCGGAGAACGAACGAGCCAGCCTCCCCTTCGCTATTTCGGTCTCGCCGATGTCTCGCGGCGTCTCGAGCGATCTCGGCGATGGGAACCCGGTTCCCCACCTGTTGTTCCTCCGACAGGGAAGGGAGGGGGAGCCACTCGTGCTTTCGTGTATTTACTTCGCTCCTTCTGCGCTCCTTTCTGCTTGCTACTCTTTACGTTGTAGTTTCTAGCCTTCGCTGTCTTTCTGTTCCTTCCTCTTTTATTTCTTTTTTTTTTCTCTCGCCAAGAATGAAGTTCAAGTTGGGGCATTCAGGGAATGGGCGGTTGTCTGTCAGTCCCCGTCCCGCGATACCGCCTCTGATCTCTCCTCCCGCTTTGCTGGAAATAGGGCGAAAACAAGGAGTAATTTAGCAGCTGACAGCATGCTGGTGAGGAGCGACGAGGCCAATCACTGCGTGTATTTTTAGATGGACGCGGTCGCCTTTACGGGCCATTGTGTCGTTGATCGGGACGAGCCCAACCAAGAAGATCGTAGTGAATGAATTGACCTCAGGTTAATTAGTTAAGGAGGGGGGAGGGAGGATCTGTTCGGGACACAATGTCTTCTTCGTTCCTGTGCTACTCCGCACACGGTTCAGTGGTTCCGTGCAAGGAACGCCGAGAGTGTATTGTTGGTGTCTATACGATGCCAAGTCGCGTGGTAGAAGAGCAGTGCAAGTGCCCCTTCGTACTTGTGTTTGCTTAGGACCGTGTTCTTGTAATCTCTTGCGACGAGAGAGGCACGTTGGCGCCGTCCATGAGGCAACCCTTGAAATGTATTTCCCTAGAGCCAAAATTTTGCGGTATTTTCGAGATTAGATGCGCGTACTATCTATGAGAAATGGTCGTTTATGACATAGTTAAAAATCTTTCAAGCCAATAATAATTAAAAAAAATGATGAGCGAGAAAAGGAAAAGGGAAATATACGCATGATCGCGAGTGTTCCATGGCTACTGGATTGATGGCGCCGTTATGTTCTCTCGTTTTTAATGTGTTTACTTTCATTGTAATTTTTTTCTTTTTTTAATTTTAGGCTTTTTAACTAAAGTCGAACTTTGTGTAACGATAGGGAAAGTGCTGGTACGCTTCTCAATGTTGTTTAATATTTCTTCCCAGTGGCTCCTGACACGCACTTTTGTATTTTCACTAACTATATCTTTGCTTCCTAACTCTTCAGTGTATATTTTCATTGCCGCCGCCACTGCCTCTTAGGAGCCGATAGACCATGTCAAGCTGATTTCATCAGCTTTTTCCTCGGCCTTCCCCCTCATTTTGTAAATGGGAAAATAAACTATTTGATTGATTGATGTTCTCTCGTCGTAAAAGGTTTTAAGAGGTGTTTTTTTTTCTTAAGGCACACGGTCGTATGCAGTTGCAAGTGTGTGAACCAGCCTTGACTCTCAAGGAGTGTCTTGTAGCACTCGGTGTATGCTTCTTGAGCCACGCGATGACATCCTGTGCTCAGTTTCGGGCTACTGTAGTCAGCTATAGTCACACTTTGTGACTGAACTGACGTAGCGCCCCGGATTTTCCGGCGCTTGTTGTAAAAGAGCGTTACATATTGCACGCCGCTCATTGATTTGGCGAATGAGCGGGAACAAATAGGCTCCGGTTGCAACATCTGTCGACACACCGCTGGGTTGTTATCATTCTACACACCAATCGTAGTAAAGCTAGGCTTTCTTAACGTATGTGATGAGAAAGGTACAAGAGACGCGAACAACTAACGGAGGCAACCATTATCTTGCTTTCTTGCAGTATTTCATGGCTATATTATTCGTTATTTTTATCTGGTGGAGTTACGTCCATGCAGTATAAAGGATGTCGTTTTTTCTCGTTTATTTTTCTTAGTAATACCAGTTTTTTATTTATTTATTTCTTTAACGAATCGCGTGGGGAAACACCTCACACTTGAAGTCAAAGTCCTGATTACAGCCGAGGAAATGCAGAGCACATAGTTTGGTCGGTGAACCGCCACACGCACGTGCGTTCATGTTGATCGAATCACTCTTGCCACGATGCAAAGGTCCAGAACATCCCGACGGATCCGAATAAAGACTCGCTCCGCCATCGTTCATCGTCGTTTGTTTCGCGCCCTTTGCTCCTCTTTCACATAGCGCCGCTCAGGAGGCAACGAGCGAACGAGTGACTCAGTCGGGGGGAGGCAGACTCCGCGGCTGATCCGCCAAACTCTACGGCACTTTTGTGCTTCTCTCTGCTTGTCCGGGGACCGACCGGTTTACAGTCTATTAACCCTCATTAAGCGGTGGCCCGGCGGCCGCATGGCGAGCCGGGTCCCTTCCCCCCGCTCCCTGCCCGTACCCGCCGAGCCAATTCGGGGCCGGCTCTTTTTCATGGTGGCGTCGAGAGACGGCGGGGCATCAGCTGCCGCGGGGTGCTCTGATGCACTCCCTGTTGTTGCCCTCGTCCGCGGGACTTGCTTCGCTCCCTTGCTGGCCGCCTTCTTCTCGTGGCTATACTCCGCTTGACGGTTTCCACGTTATGGTGAACTGCAGCAGCCGTTACGAGCCATTCCAACCAATCCAGTGCTGCAAACGATACTTACTCTGTTTCACACTTTGCGTACAACGCTGTCAAAGCTACTGGCGCGAGCATGAGGCTTTGGTCTCGTTGATCATTTGCACGCGTGCTCGCGCGGAACGAAACCATAGACAAAGCTACGCGCTCGCGCCAGTAGCTTTGATAGCGCTGCATATTAAGTATGAAACGGAGTGTACGCGTTCCGCACGTCGCTTCGCCCAGAAGAATGAATAGAAATAACGGAGAAGATACAGACGAGCTGGTGGGCTTTCAACTTCTCGAACACCCAAGACTAGGTTGGCTTAGATCGAGTACAGATTGAGACCTGCGGGTCTGTGTTGTCCACTTTTTGCTCCTAATCTTAGGCGTTCAAGGTACTATATGATTAATCTCGGGTAGGACGTGCGAACTGTTCCGTCGGCTGCGAACCCTTTTTGTGGAAGTGGTGACGTGTAGCGTGCATATCGAGTGTCCAAACGGTCTCGAAATAGCTCTTGCAGCGTTATCTAATCTACCAAAGGGCAACGTAACTTGAGTCCTCTTTCTTGTCTGATTTCCTCCGCTGAGTAACCGCAGTGATGAAAACATGGGGCACCACGTGTCGCGTCTCTGGAACGGATGTATCATCACCCCCGCGCGTAAATCCCCTTGATTACCGGGTGCGATGTTTATCAAACGCTAGGCGACCGTTCACTGAGCACGAGTGACGAGTGTAGACGTGTGGCTCGCGCTTGACTGCAACCCCAAACTTCTTTAAATGCCTAGGCTCGTTGCTTTTTAATGCTTTTGCTTGACGTTCTCGGGGACCGGCAGACGTCAAACATTCGCCTCGGCTCCTATTTTTTATCTTTTATTTGTTTTGCATAAAAGGTTGTTCGGGTTTTGTGACTTCGATGGGCTTAGATTCAGCTACTGAAGGTAGAACACGTCGCTTTATAAGTGGAACTATTTATTAACTTTGCGCGATAAGTGGAACTATTAACTTACTGCGTCTGTGTGCAAGCCTCTCGATTCGTAGCCCGTGGCTACGATGACAGTGTAATGCGAACGAAACTGAGGGACGCTGACCAACACCGAATAGCTCCGCAGTTGCCAATCCAAGGCAGCGAGACTAAGGGGGAAATCAAATACGCTCGCTAAGGTTACGTTGGAACGTGGCCATTGAAGTAAGAATAGCACTCGAGCCTGCTCAGAACCTGCGTGCATGGGGTGCCGCCCTATGGCACATCCATTCATAATCAATAGCACCTTGTGGATCAGTAGCACCTTTTTCGGCGGTGTGGACATGACGTCACCAACGGAGCCGCAACGCGCTACAAGCGCTGGACCGAGCTTTCGAAGCGCTTCACGATGTATACTTCGTCCGATTGCCACGGGATGGGGTCACAACTTTACAGAGCTCGAACACCTCCATTATATCAGTAAATAGGTTAATTCACCTATCGCAGTGAGGTCAGGAAGGTGGTAAGTCGTGGTAAATCCATCGGGTGGCCCGGAGCCTAAACTCCGTTTCAGTTTATGATGAACCCAAGAGGTCGCTGCGAGCGACCCCAAACAATCCGTTGCCGTGTATCACGTGACCTCCGGGAGAGGCACAGTGACTTGCGGGGCGCCTAGTCCCGTGGTACGTTTACAAAGCTGACTTGGCTGGAATGACTCTTCGCTGCAGTCAAGCACAAGGTGTGACGCAGCCTAGGTGCGGGCACGATTGTAACGTCCGTTAGCACCGGTGTCTACGGTTCATTCCAGTGGCACTTCGAGGCTCCTGAGCAGGGGATGAACGGCCGGCATCTGCACGCATGCGTGCACTGGCTCACGGGCCCGCGACTCAAAACCTCAGCTGCTGGTTCGGGTGGGTTCGAGCGACAGCTTCCGAGACGGGCCTCTTTCACCCAATAGCGGGCTTCCTCGCGCACGTACGCACGAACGCACGCCCGCGGCGTCGAACAGCAGAGGCCCCGAAGCGGCAGCTCTCCGCAGGTGTTGTTCCCACGGTCCGGGGTGAAAGGTCGCACGCGGAGATTCTCACTCCTCCGTCGTCGCGCAGCCCCAGTCCAGAGCCAGACGCCCCAGCCGGGCTCCCCCTCCCCTGCCCGTCTCTTCTCCCCGCCTGGCGGATACTATACGCGGAACGGGCCGCTTACGAGGGCCCGTAGTCTCTGCGCTTCATCTGGTTAGATGGGAGCTTCGGCTGGGGGTATTTTATTTCCTCGGCCGGCTGATTTGCTTTTCTTGGGCCACAAAACCCCTCCGTCTCTATTATACAAACCTGCGGGGTTTCGAAGCCTTCGGATGGACCCCCCCCCTTCCCTCCTCCCTCTTCTACTCCCTCGGTGTAGTTTCTGTGCGTTTTTGTATATATATAAATGTGTGTTTTGTGTTTGTATGTATTTCTGCGTGTGTAGGGAAAACGGGCTTTCTCCGTAGCACTGCTCGGTGTTTGCTCGTGTGTGCGTGAGAGGTATTCGCTGGTTTTCCCCGACTGCTTCCTACATCGGGGGATTTCTGAATATATATGGATCTTCGTGATTTTCTGTCGGAACCTCTTTTTAAATTTTAGTTTGGACGGGGAAGTATTTTGGGGGTGTCTGGATTGCACCTGCTCATTGAAGCGGTCGTGAGTTCCGGCCCCTCGTGTGTGAATGAAAGCGAACCCCCCGACGACGTGCAAAAATTTCTTTTGGGGCGTTTAAACCTGGTGATTGTTAATCGAGGGGCCCTACCTGCGGGTCAAGCCGATGAAGTTTTCGTTGTCTTGGTGCTCCTTTTTTATGTGCAAGTTACAAGATACGAGGTGTCACAAGAAGTACGGTGTAAATTTCATCTACCTCCTATTTGATCTCTTGGCTCCATGCTTTGGAACCAGTTCTTATAAAGGGAGGGGATGTGAAACAGGCCCGTAGCCAGGGGGGGGGGGGGTTTAGGTGTGTCAGAACACCCCCGAAATTTTATTATTATTATTATTATTATTATTATTATAAATATTACAATTATTATTATTATGTGAGATTGAACCAGCACCTTGAAACACCCCCCGAACATATTTTCTGGCTACGCCACTGCTGTGAAATATACAAAATTTTTCTACAAATGCATAAATACCTACATATATCAAATATATTCACCTGTACCATAATCAGATGGAGGTGATGATTTGATGTCTCTCATTATGAAACTCGGTTGTACGTTTAGGAACCTGACTATGATACCCTGTCGTCTTTGTTCAACTCCAAATAATAATGCGTTATCAAAAAAAAAAAAAGTCGTTTGGTATACACGCGGTTGAGTGCACGGAACTAATATCATTGAAGCAATGAAGCAGTATGTCTTGCCTGTTTGCTATCGGATATTCCAAGGTTCAAATATAATTACACTCGTTGGAAATATTCTTTCGAGATAATCAAAGAGGGCTCCGTGAGAGTCAGTTCTTTCGCACACGAAATGGGATCCCACCTTTACCATAAATACGTTTCAAAGGACACCCGACACGAGTTTCCTCCGCGAGTGGCTTTAATCTCCGCTCCTATTTTCGTCGTTCTTTCATATGGACTCCCGAGGAGGCGAAGATAAATAAGACAGTTGCGATCGTTCGTGTCACGTGTTTCTTCAGTTGGCATTAACTATTGCCGGCGGTTAGCCTATCAATTTAAGTACCTCTCACTTATCTCGATATCGAAAAACTGATGACAACTTTGACCAGGTTGAAATTTGAGGTAGAACTTGTAATTTCATCCGCCGATTTCTAGGTGAACTGAACCGACTGTAAGTCGAATAATCTTAGCGAAGCCCTACTCCGTTCGTTCAAACTAATATGATATATGATGTAATATTTATTCTTCATATGATGTTATTTTCTGCGTACATAAAGTGCGAGTGGCTCGTGAGATTCTGGGGTTCCGCTTGATTTGCAAAAGTTCGGGGATGCGTTTTGTATTCGCTTAACACTGAATAACAGGTTCACAAATATATTTTTCGTTTCAAGCGACATTTGAAGCGCTCCTAAACGACGTTTAAAGTGACGTTCCTTTGTTAGTTTCGACTGAAAATAGTCTTAAAGAAAGTACACAAATGAAAAGAAAATAGGCTCATGACGTGCTTTCTCCGAGGGAAAACCTTCGCAGAGGGTCCAGGCGCGATGATTTATCTGAAGTTCCGCGGTCTTTCCCTGCATCCTTTTGATTAACGAAAGTCAGAGAATGCTGGCCTGCCATTGTTTTTGTATTTCTTCTTTTAATCTCCTTGATTTACGAGTCAACGTATCAGTAGTGGCGCGTACAGATTACCGCCCCTCAGACCTTCATCGGCATACGTCTTCGCGCCGTAGAAGTTTGGCTGTCTAGGAACTTACGATTTCCTGCGGAGACCTGTGGATAGGTGTCCGGCGGTAGTGGAGTTGAGCGGTTCTCATGCTTTCCAAGCTTTCCTCCTCTATCCGGGCACTTTCTCCTCTCAAAATCCCTTTCTGCCACTCCTACTGCTGACAAGAGCTTCCGGCGTTTTATAGCTTAGCTTGGTGCCTGATCTAACACGGTTGTCAGCTGTGCGGTCGTATTTTGGTGCGGCTTTCTGCGTGAGTTTGTTCTACATTTGGTCGAGCGCTGCGGGTTGTGTCGAGGGACAACACTGCCCGATGATAACAACGAACGTCATGATTTCCTCCTCGCCTATTTACGCTTATGCGAGTTCGTTTTCTCGAGACATTCATGAACTCCTAGACGGGTCCTGGGATCGATGGTGCTGTGGAGAAACAAATAAAATTACAAAAAAAGTATGAAATCATTAAAGCTTTGTTTTCAGCGCGCACTCGTCGCCTTTTACCCAGCTTTGGCTGGGCATGTTCCGGAGTCTGATAAAAGACAGAAAGTTCGCGCTGGAGGCGGAGCATGTACTGCATTCATAACCGATGAGCCTCGTGGTGGTAATATCGGCTGTCAAAAATGTCAGAACTTCAATACAATCCAAACTACACAATTACTTTAAAAAAAAAAAGAGATATTACTTTACATTTTGGAAATACGATATTAAATATTCCAAAGAGTACGTATATAAAATGGTTAATCGGAACGTTTTGTGTGTATTTCGGTCCATTCACCACCAGTATCAGCAACTCAGTTTTATTCTCTGGAGGAAACTTAAAGTTCGAGACCCGCTCGGCCCGAAGGAAAATGGGCGAGTGAGAAAAGGGGGCGAAGGGTCACCTCAGAGATCGGCGACCTGACCGCCGACACGAGGCCTCCGGTGTTCGCTGTTCTTCGATCGGACGCTGGACGATTCATTTAGTTCAACTCTCAAAGTAATTTCGCTGCCAGAAAAGAAAAGAAAAATATTAAGAGGTTGAATTTGTTTTGGAGCTGTAGAAGAAAGGGGGTGTGAGGGAAGGGGCGGGGGGGGGGGGGGCTTAGATATGCCAGCAGCAACAGCAGCAGCCAGGTCGTCGTCTGCAGTTACCCGAAGCAAAAGCGACGGCGGCAACTTGTCGTCGTGGGAAAGCGACGTTTCGATACCGGCCATGATCGTGGGATCGTGGCATGCAGAGGCGCGTCGCCGTCTCCCTCGTCTCCTTCCTTTTTTTTTTTTTTTTCCTTTTCTTTCACGTTTATCTCCGTCCGCGACCCGCAATGGGAAACGCGAAACGAGGCTCCGCGGCGGCATTGCTCGATGGAGCTGCGATTCGTGTTTTTCTCCTTTATCTCTCTTATTTCTCTTACTGGTGCCAATGGTCGCTTGCTGATCTATAGGCTCGGCGCGGAGGCTCCATATTTCAGATATATACACCGACCTAACGTCGCCTGTTTCTCGCTTCCTTACTCTTGATTATTCTGCTTTATTTTGATTCGCATAAAAATAATTAAAAAAAATAAAAACGGGGAGGTAGGTTGTTGTGCAGTTCGTTTTGGTCGTTTGGCCATAGCTGTGCTCGGCGTGACGCTATCGGAGTTTTTGATGAATGTGTCTCGACGACGCTGATTGTTTTTTCTTTTTTCTTTCTTTTGCATGTTTGACGGATATAAATAGCGCACGCAGATTGGTAGACAGCGACGAAACAGAATGTGGTACTGTTTTCTGGGGCAATAACGCGTAGTGTTCTCGTGCGCCCAATGACATCTTGCGCGTGAAATAGGTTTTTTTTTCTCCCCTCTCTGAGCTTGGTCATGCACCAGCGGTATAGTTTCGGCGCACGAGCGTAATATAAATATCGTATCATCTCTACCTGTGTTGTTCTTGACTTACTGAGCCGACAAACGGACAGATAGCTTTCTCTAGGGAAGGGAGAGGGAGGGGGCGGTGCGGGTGCACGCGCTAGGTGGTTTTTAGAACGAACGTGATGGATCAACGATCACTACCATTTGGCGACCTCTTATTGAAAGGTACACCGGGAGTGTTGCGGTACCTATTTTCGGTAATGAAAACCCGCTCCTTGTCGTACGTTGCCCTCTAACTTTTCGTTCTTCCCAGTTTCTCGCGTCTGCAAATGGGAACAGTGTTTTATTCGTGCGTAAGTTGGCAGCCGTCATAGATATGGGAGACCATCAATAACAACGAACAAATCGGCGTAGGGCCAGATCTACAGCGGATTGCATTTTTCAACTAAGGCGCCATAATAAGATTTACCTTTGGCGACGACTTTCGTTTTCACTAGCGATGGCTGGAATACGAGAACTGGCCGGAGGCTTGATGTATATCGGTGGTCTTTCCTTGGGGCTACTCTCCTGCTAGGGCCCCATACAGTAGTGTGCATAACCAGTTTAGTTTCTCAACCAAGGATCTCGCCCCTCGATTGCTACACTCCGGTTTATCTCACCCTGTTCCATTTGAGAGGCACGATTGATGACGTATCCTTTCGATATTTAACGACAGAAACTTCAGTCGCATACCAACGAATTCGTATCTTTTCTACGTAAACGATAAAAAAAATATCTTATGCGAAAATTAATTACTTGCTGTTCATTGGCTCACGTTCAGTCCCTAAACTCCACCTCGAGAGGACTGTGCAGTATTTCGAGAGGAATATATGCAACTGATTTCAGAAAGCTGTCTTATTGCCGAAGTGCTCTTGCAAAAACAGCTGATCCCACAGAGCTGTACTCTCGCGCCCCTACCTTTGTTAGCAGCCCCGCATACAACCCGTGTCGCGGAATTTACAGCTGTTTGTCTCAATATCCCACCTGAAGAAAAGAAGAAAAAGAATTCCCGGTTTTAAGGCTTGGTTTGATGTAGATCAAAATATTAAACATATCATTCCGGCTCAACGAAAGTGTCTGTGGGGCTTGATAAAGACCACTGGCACCCAGAATTTGGTTTCTTCGTGCTTCTCCTGCGCTTTCCAGCGCATTTTGTTCAGACTGTATGGACCTCGACAGTTGCTCACGTCAGGCACGTAACCAGGATTTTGTTTCGGGGGGGGGGGGGGGGCGCCCATGACAAAATGCTGTATGAGGTGGAGGGGGGAGAGGAGGCCCCAACAAAATGGAAGATTTCGGGGGAGGGGCGGCGGGTCCCATGGACCTCCCCCCCCCCCTTGGCTACGTGCCTGGCTCACGTTGTTTCGATCAAGTCTGCCCACCTGTATTACCTGTCTTACACTGTCTATACGGTGTGGAACCTTAGACTTGAACTTTCTAAATAGTAAGCATATTGCATAAGCCGCACCGTACCGAAGCTTTGCTTTACTCGTCATAACCATATCGTGTTCCTGTCTGTGTGTTGTGCACGTAGCAGTATAGCAGCAGCAGCAGTAGTTCTAGTAGTCATAATCGTAGCAGTAGTATAATGGTGATGATGGTAGTCGCGGCTGTCTTGAGGTTCCAACCGTTGCTAACGAAGCTGGTGTGTCTCCCCTTGTTTCTGCAGCAAATCAAGTTCCAGCTTGACCTGCCTACCCGCGGTGACCTGATGGGCGGCGACAGCGGCGGCGGTGCGCTTATCCCTCCCGAGAACATCAAGCGGGAGATCCCGGACGAGCCCTGCCTGCCGTCTGGTCCGCGCTCGCTGGGCTCCATGCAGAAGGTGCCTTCGCTCTCGGACCTTTCCGAAGAGAGCTCCTCGGTGAGTCCCCAAACAGCAACTGCCTACATACTGTTCACATCGAGCAGCGAATGTAGTTATAGTCACGGCAAGGCTTCGAGCTTGGTGCGGTGGTACGGCACCAGCCTTGTTGATTCGTGTTCGTACGTGGTAGTAGCAAAGGCGTAAAAATTAATTTTGCTATACACGTAAGCAAGCAGCCACGCTCGAAGAGCTATAGCCTGGCCACCGTGGGAGGAAACCGCTTCGTTTGGGCCACCAATCTCGCAACTGCGGGCACGCTTTGGTAAGGCCGACTATCTGACGATCTACGCACACCTGCTACAGCCCGGAAACCGAACTCGCAAACGTGTATATATCTGTCAATTCTAGAGCCGGGGTCACACTCCTCATACATCATACAAAAGACAGTCTGCGAACACGAGTCACCGCAATATCCGTGGTTCGAATGCCGCGTGCCAAGTGTCTCCTTGAACTCATTTTCATGCGACATTCGAAGCACAGATCTCGCGGTGACTCGCGTTCGAACCTGTATGCAGACTGTCTTTTGTATGACATATAAGCGGTGTGACCGCGGCTTTACGTTTGGAAAGCAATAATATGCCAAAAAAGTTTGTCAAAGACACTACCATATCTGACGTGTGCATGCTGCCCATGGCATGGATCAGTATACTCCGTTGACCCGTAAAGGGTAACTTCGGTCAATATTTTTGAACTAGGGGTTACGACTGTTTTCAGCTAAGGCAGTGTCCCTGAATTAAAATATCACTCGTGGAAAGAACCAAATCCGTACCACTCGTGGAAGGAACCGCACCCATATCACTCGTGGAGGGAACCGCATCCACACATCACAGCCCACGTACCGCTACTATAGAAACCCAGAGCGAAGAACAACCGGCGACGGCAGAGCGGCAAGTGAGCATGCCCGCATTCCACCGCGCCGCGGGGCCTCCTCTTGTCTGGCTCCGCGCCAGCTATGCGACGCTCCTTTGACGAAAACGCTCGTTTTGACGAAAACCCGGCGCTGTCTCACAGTTTGTCAGTGCCGAGGAGAGAGGGAGAGTTTGACGCGTGCCGACGTCAACGCTTCGGACCAATGGGATCGTCGCACGCGTCACCTTCTCCCCTCCCCCCTCTCTTTCCAGCTCTGACAAACGGAAGACACCGCCGGGTTCTCGTCCATACGAGTGTTATATATAGCGCATTAAAATCGCCATAGCACCCCTCAAAGGTGAGCGGGGAATAGTAGCAGTTGCCGTTGCCGTCCGTTTTGTGCCATGCATGCTCCGTAATGCTTATAGCGAATAGCACGTTCCCTATAATGTATTTACTGTGGAGCAGTCTGTTTAGTTAATTAATGTAACGTATTCCGTATATCCTGTAGCCTAGCTCTGTACTGAACCTCCCTATTATCTGGCAACATTGAGGACCCATTGAGCCCAGGATTGATAAAACCGAAAAATGGTAGATGTGAAAACGTCAAGCTTCCTTGAAGTATTGGGAGACGTAAGAGTCCGAGCATTTAGTGGAAAATGCCCGGACTGTTCTCCAAAAGAAGTGCCCGGATCAGGCAGACGTCCGTTAAGTTATGCTAAAGACGACTATCTGAGGAGGCAGTGAGCAAGCTTCTAATAATTACTGAGCAATTTTCTCGGGAATTGAAAGATTAGAGTATACCAGTACGAAAAGATACCAATTCGTCTTCGTCCTTAAGTTTTAAGCTTTTGTACCCTGGATACCTAAGCGCTCATTAAATGCTTATTTACAGAGCCTTGTTCGATATTCTGCCGAATTTTTTTCACTATTCTCGATGGCCAACTTCGTCGTCAACGTTATGTAGATTACGCTCTTATTTTTTTCTTTTTCTCCATAAAGCAACTTTCAGGATTGGTCTGCGGGGAACTTATCAGTAAATAAAAACTGCCACCAAGAGATGGTCGACTCACTGGTACAGGGGCTAAATCAATGCAACGTCCTCAAGTTTATTCGAAGTTGCGTGAACGTACGAAGTGCGAACCGACCCTCCTTTGAACGTAACCATTGTTTTCAAGCTTGTGTCTGTTGTACTTCAGCGTAACCACCTTTCTTTCTTTCTTTTCTTTTTTTTTTTTATCAAGCACCATTTATGTTCAGCATCTGTGTTATACTTTTGTCATTGGGACGACGAGGATGTCATGTTCCCGACCCGTCCCCGGTAAAACAAACTCGCTCGACGCACTTAAATGACAGGTCGATGCCACGACTCGCGAGTGCAAAACGTCAGGAAAGAAGAACTGAAGGAATCAACCAACGTTACCTACGTGTCATCGTGATAACCTTGACCGCACATCTGAAAATGGGGGGAAAAACAGGCGGAAAGTCCGCTGTCAACGTTATTAGATTAACTCAGTTACGGAACCGCTCATAACGCTGCTTGCTCGAGCAGTACCCCCCCCCCCCCCCCACACACACACTCACTCACCACGACTCGCCTCCGTCGTCCGACACGCCGGACGGCTGCTTTGGTAACTGCGGTGTATTCTATGGAGTACGTACGTTTCGAAGCACAGCCGTCTGGATTGCGTTCCACCGTACTCTATGATGCTATGGAACACACAGTTCCGAAACGAAAATCTAGGTGGCGCTTCAAACGACGGGAGGCGGACTGAGTTGAGTGAGAGGGGTACCCCCTTCCGCGGGAGTTCCACAACTAAGGTAATCTAGTAACGCTGGCCGCTGTGACATTTCAGCGACGCAGCAGTGTCGTTTTCAGCTACACCGCAGTCTGCAGTGTCACATTTCAGCGACACTGCGAACGGCTCGCGGAGGCAAAGGTCCGAGCAATAACAGACACCTCACGCGCCACGGGGAGCGAGGACGGTTGTCTGGCAAATGGAAATATTTTTTTTTATGTTTTATTTTTGATAGCAAGGAGGCAAAGGAAATGAAAGATGATTTCGACACATTTGTTTCCAGCCGTTCGTTTCGTCGCAGAAGGGTTGCGCAACGGACGAGCGAACGAGGAGGCTCCGAATGCTCCTAAAACGCCACGTGACACGAAGACGCGGGTCACGTCACGGTCATCGCCGACGAACGCTCGCGGGCGAACTTCTTCGCGTAGGCGGCCATGCACGAGCATCATGCCTCAACCGCGTGTCATTCTTGCAGCTTGGGATGTAGCAAATCTGGTGAGTTTCGAACAGGTTCGATCGGAAGGCGACTATCACGCGCATGCGCAGAAATTCAAAACGAGCTGTCGCCGGGAAGGGTGCATATTATTTCCTGGGTATATTGTTTGCACTACTGCAGTCTAGCTACATTAGTAAATGATTACGAAAGTTCGTTTTCATATTTTTCAAACATAATCATTATTCATTAGAATTAATAACAGACTTCCGTTTAAATTTCTTTCCCCAAGAGCCTGATTTGTTTTTTGTTTTGTGTCGAAGCCGGTCAACATTTTTAAAAAAGTCGAACTTCGTCGAATTTTGCCTAAACATTCTGAAGAATCACCGAACCAGTCGAACCTCGGGGTGTACGAAAGTTCGCGTCATCTTCAATCATACATAGCACACCTTCCTTCTGTTGCCTCTGGAAATTGTGTATACGTACCTGGAGGTCCCTCTTTCTTCCAAAGTAAATAGCAACTGTACAAAATCTGCTAAACGTTTTCTGTAATATGTTAACGGGTTCTCAATCTCAAACATTCGCAGTACTCACACGAATAATAATTCTATGCTAGTAAATAAAACTAAAATATTATGCAGCTGTACTGTTTGGTTTAGATCGGTATATATTATCGTTAAAAAGCCCCCCCCCACCAAAAAACAAAAAAAAAAAAAAAAAAACACGGGAGCGAATTGAAAGAGTGGGCGCTTCTTGTCATAAATAAAGAGCTGAGATCGCTACACGTTCGTTAGGGCCCGTTGCTTCCCGACTTTGTCGCTGATTACTCTGACGCAATGAACCTCCGAAATAATGATCCGTTTGCGTCGCGGGCAATAATGTTCCTGAGAATTTTGAAAGTGCGAGGTTGAGCGGGTAGAGGAGGGTCGTTCTTGGAACGTGGGAATTGCCCAATGGCAATTTATTACGATTACGTCATAGTCACCCGAACAGGAGTCCTGAACGGTAACACTCAGGTGATCCATCCGAGAGCTTAATTTTCGGCCCCGTAGAAGGTGCTGCGAAATGCAGTGACGCAGGAACACTTTCGTAGAGTTTTCCTGATCACGAATATCGTTTATTTCCTATATTCAACGGTAAAGGAAGAAAAGAGGGGGGGGGGGGGGAAGACGGAGGAAAAGCTGTTTCGATACAACTTTCCCTTTCGAAAGGCTGTGGTAAACACAATTTAGTAAAGCTGAGCAACGTCTCCTGTGGATAATGACTCTGTCGAAATTGACCAGTAAGTTTCATCAGCACCAATCGTGCTTCGAATCTTGGCAAGTTCCTGCCGAGTGTCTCTGCGGTGTACAGGGACAAGCCGCGCTCGGCTCGCAGGAGACGCTGTTCGGAGGCGTTTCGGGCGTGCGTGCGTTTCCAAACTGGATTGCCTTGTGGCTGCAGAAGGCCGACGCCGAGGCATCTCCCCGCGATGAATAATACGCACTCGGATCGAGAGGCCTGAGGCCGACGCGTTCACGCGGCGGACAGTCGCCTTCGTCTGAGTTATGCGTTGGCCTTGACCGCCCCCTCGGCGAGGCGTACGCGGGTCTGTGGCTACAGGCTCCGTTCGGCCCATAAGCTGACAGTGCGGTGGGAGCTACGGGTTCGCCGGACCAATCAACCCCTTTTCTTTCATCACTTTGCCCCGCTCTCTGCACGTGGTCGGGCGGGAGCGTGATCACGCGGCGAAAGGTAGCCACGTATGACTGGTGCAGCGAGCGTGTATAGCTTCCACCGCGCTGTCAGCTTAGAGGTGAACTGGGTATAACATATTCTGGACCTCTGGGATCTCTTGCCGCGCACGTTTCAGCGGCAACTTGTTGACCCTTTGGGTGGCGTGCTGCGAAGGGACCCGTAGCGCGTTGGTAAACGTTGCATGGTTCGCCGCCGCAGGAGACGACTAAACAGATAACTAAGGAGTAGCGTATGTACGCGGGAATGTGGCTCGATGGGCTCTTGGTCTTTCTTTCATTCGCTCGCGGTAAACAGATACGACGAGTCATCGGTACGCGTGGCTACGGGCTTGGAATGTTAAACAACTGTCTTTCCCATTGTTCGCATTAGCTTTGCTAAGGCAACGTGCCCGCGCGTGTGAGACATTGCCCAACGTTTGCTTGGGTCGGATTGAGTCTTTCAGTCGTTGGGAGGGACGAAGGATTGTTTGGTTCGTCGAGTTGAGAACGCATCAAACCGCGGCTTCGGGCGTTTCCCTTGGGGGATAATATATGACAACCGCCGGCAAATTATCTTGGGTAATTGCACCTCCTCGTGGCGGATTGGATTGCGTTGGCGCAATGCGGTGATCTTATCGCGCTGTAATAACCTCGTGTTATGCTTCCTCTGAAGCTTCGTTGTACTAAATGGCCACGCGCAGACTTCTTGCGAAGTTACGATTCAATTGTTGGTTCCAAACGGATCGGAGGTAGGAAACGGGGTGTAGTAAACAAGGAAGTCGTTCAAGAACTCGCAGTCGCGACGAGGACGAGAAAAAAGAAAACAAATGTTATCGGAAAGAAAAAAGACTACAACAACAACAGTTTGATTAGTTTTATAGTTTTTCACCTAAGCCGATTAACTAACCTGTCTGAAGCACAATCGCACATGACCAGCAGCACATAAACGTGAAGAAAACGTCGAAAGAACGTCGAAGACGTCTGTAACGTGACGTCGTACAACGTCGAAGGTCCGGACGTTACCTTTCTTCGACGTCGATGAAACCTTTAAATGTCCGCGAGAAAAGGTGCACAGGAGGTTGAGAAAACGTTTCCAATGACGTTTGTCACACGTCACATGCACGTCTCAGTGGGCCGTTGCGTCCTCCCTCGACGTTTATGATACGTGTGTTTACGACATTCGGACTACCAACGACGTTCACAGAACGTCGAGAAACCATTCCAAATTACGTTCCCTCGGCGTCGTGGGGAAGACGTTGTGTCCACCCCCCCCCCCCCCACTCACTAAAAAAAAAATACTTTTTGACTATTATTGCGAAGGCAAGTTGCTCTTACGCAAGTACGAAGGAAGTAACTAAAACACAGGTTTGGTACGAACTGTTTATTTTAGCATGTTCAGACACGAGATGCAATACGGAGCGCCGCCAAAAGACGTCCCTGGATGTGCCAGCCAGAAGTATACAAAACAAACAAATACACGTAAAGAAATGAACAAGGGACGATGTCACGTTGCGCGGAATGTTCCACCGCTTACCTTGTTCTGCTTCTGATTAATCCGCTGACGCGCGTGCTTTACCCACCCCATCGCACATAGCTGGTACTCTCGCTGCGTGCACGGGAATGGATTCAGAAGTGGGATCCCGTCCGCTGGGCGTTCTTGAATGGGATCGTCGGAGGCGTCTGAAGAGCCTTGATCGGAGACTGGACTTGACGGGCTATTATCTGCACTGCCCCTTCTTTTCTGGGGGGCATCATTCATATCCTCACAGGCACCTTGATCCGAGCAGTAATACGATTCAACGTGTGAAGCGTCATGGCCTTGAAAAGGTCCGCGAGCCGTGACTGAACACGACGGCGTTTTGGGCGATCACCGACTTCTTCATAGGGGCGACTTCAGCGACTCAGTCTGGACAGCATTACAGAAAAATCGAACCGCGGCACTTCCACTGTATGCAGACTCAAAAATATCACGGCGACAAGCAGCCAGCCTCGTAGACCCCGTAGACGTGACGGCCGGTGCTAGTGACTGACTTTCGGAAAAAGCTGGACCGGGTTATACCCAGAGCTGTTCTCTTATTTTAGGAACGACTGAGAAAATACGTGCACCCGGAACTAACGCTTGTCGATTGTTCGTCGCCACTATCTTCTCCCACTTTTCTCTCTCGCCCTCTTCTTGCCGAGTTTCCCGACGCATCGCATGGGGCTCTATGGAGATGCCTGCCTTTCCCCCTCTCTCTCGCGCCGCGTTAACGCCGGCTCTGTTTTTTTGTGTGTGTGTTTTTTTTTTTTTTTGCCGACACGTAGGTGCGGGCTGGACTTGAACGTTTTTTGGACCGTCATCTGGGGCATTCAACGGTTGGCATCATGAGTGCCAATCTACACAAACTGTTGACAGTATCTACCGGATTTCGTCATTGCCGGGCATTTATTTTTTGGAGTAGTGTTCAAAAATGCGCAAGTGTGCAGTGAAATTGTGCTCCGATATGGTGTGTGCCGGCGTGCGATTTTTGTTTGGGTACGTCATCAGTGCCAAAGAAAGCAAGATCGGTTTTGACAGTCACGTAACAAGACTGCGCACCGATCTACCGAAAGCGCTAATGTGCTGGAAGTTGGTGTTGTGGATGAACTGTGATGTTGATGCGAATTTTGTGGTTATGCGCAAGTGAGCATGGGTAACAAAACACGAAGAGAAATTGCCGAACCTTAAAACAATGCCAGGTGGCCGCGGAGCAGTATGGATGCTCCCTGGAAATGATGCATGCCTGAAATCACCTGGAGAGGGTATAGTGCAGTGACGCGCCTGTGGCGCGTCCAGGACCCAAGGAAGACGACAACGCGCGTGCAAAAAACAAGAATGGCACAATTCGATCCGTTCTAGACGCCATGGGCTTCACTTCGGAAATTAGAACCGTAACAACATTTTAAACAAACCAAAAGTATAACAAGCACATGTAAAAGGAATGATATTCCCAACATGCCTTCATATTTTTTTCCTTCAGTGTACATTGAGTTTTGTATATGCCCTGCCCTAGCGTAATCCCATGTGCAATTAAAAGTATCTTGAAGTAAATAAATTAATGTATAAATAAATAAATTCCTGAAGCTCTCAAAAGTTAAGTTTTCCTTGCAGCTCTTGAGCAGTGTCACCTTGACCACAGCTGTAATTAAGCTTTTAACAGTGAACGCGTATTATACGTGATTTACGGCTGGAGATGGAGCTGGAAAAGCTAAAAAAACACAAAACAAAGGTTGTTGCATGACATCGCCAGGGCGTCGATGACAGGACAAAAATGGAACGTAATTTAAATATGTCCTCAACGTTGAACAAAACGTGAGTGGTCGACGTTGCCAGTACGTCCTGTATGACGTTTACGACAGTTAGGTGTGAACGCGACGTCGCTGAAATGTCACTGACGGGACAATAATGTAACGTCACTATGGACTTCATTTTAACGTCGAAGAAACGTGAGTGTTCGACGCTGCTAAAACGTCTTGTCTTGACGTCGTGGCGACGATGACGACATCGAAGTTTAAACATGACGTCGCCAGCACGTCACGGACAGGACGATAATGGAACGTCATTTATGAACTTCACTTCAACGTCAAAGAAACGTGAGCGTTAGACGTTGCTTGAACGTCGTGCATCGACGTCGTGGGAACGTTGACGACGTTTGAGTTGAAATACAACGTCGTCACAACGTCACTGATTGGACTATAATGGAACGTTATATAAGGACGTCACCTCAACGTTGAAAAAACGTGATCGAAGTCACGCGGGACGTCATGGACGTCAGGGACCTTTTCTCGACGTCTCCACGACGTTTTGTGCTGCTTGCGGGATTATGTTCGAGTTTTATTTTTGGTTATAACAACAATGGTATTAACGTGTGCATAGAAAATGCGTTGCGGTGTCGCGGAGTCGATAATCTGGTCTTCGGGTCATCTTTAATATAGAGGCGTGGAACTCCACGCCTCTATATTCCATTTCACGTGTCGCTTGCAGGCAAGTGCGGCGCCATCGAAGACACTGGGGCGGGGGCGTAGCTGCGGCCTGCTTTGTTCGCAGTAGCATTCACCCAAGTGAATAAAGCCTTTTTTGAAACTACGCGCTCGCTAACGCTCGTAACGGTGCATAGTGCATAGAACACACTCGAGATAAGAGTCTATCGGGCGGTGAAAACCCGTAAGTCATATCCCGACACGTCGCCGCAGAGCTATTATTATTTTTTTCTTCTTATAAAGTTTTTTGAGACTATCTCAGCTCGTTTTATTTCACAGTCGCTCGCTCGAACACTTCCTTTTATGGTGGATACGTCGCCCGCTTTGTTTCACCTTGGCACACGTCGTAATTTCCTATTTCTGGCCTCGTATAGTCTCGACCGAGATAGCGAGCAGACTTTGATCCCCACCCCGCGCGTTGCGCTGACCGAGCTCCTCGGGGTGTTTACGTGTGCGGTCAGAGGACGGTGAGTCGACTCTGCCTCGGAGCTCTGTCGTCATCATCATTATCATCTCGCGCGAAGCTCTCGCGCGTTTGATTTCACGCGCCCTGGAAACGGTCCAGGCTTACGCGTCCGAATGAACGGCTGCATGAAGTCACGGTAACTCTGCTTCGTATACCTCGTACAAAAGACAGTTTACAGACAAGTGTTCGAAGCATGTACGAAGCCAACATGCTTCGAGTGTGCTTGAAGCGTACCCGCAGATAATTCTGTTATCGCGTCCGCATGCGAACACCGTGTCTTTTTTTTTTTTTTTGTATGATGTATCGGGCAGTGTGAGTGCGGCTATAAGCCCGGGGTCCACTGCTCGTATACATACTCGTATACTGCAAAACCCGAGTCACCGCAATATCCGTGGTTCGAATGCCGCCTGCCGAAGTTTTCTCCTCGAACTCATTGCCAGGTGGCATTCGAAGCACGGATCTCGTGCTGACTCGCGTTCGAATCTGTGTGCAGACTGTCTTTTGTGTGATGTGTGTAAGCAGTGTGACCCACGGCGTCAGGGACTTTTCGTAGACCGTTTTTCCCTCCTCCTCCACTACTCTCTGCGCAATGCGCGGAGCTATAGCCTTGCCTGTAGAGTTTCGAACCTTCCATAGGCGGTTTCGCAGCAGCGTTGGGGGACAGTGGCTACGATCTATGAAATCTTACTTTTAACCTCATTGTCCCGCTTATGGGATGCGCATCGTGTATACCCGCCGTCGAACGGTTTTCCAATAGATGTCGGATGGCGGCGCGCCGGGGATATCTAAGTAAACAATGTACGGGAAGAAGGCATTTTTCTTAGTTGTATCTTGGGCAATCTATGTATTTTCACGGAGTGGGTGGAGGAAAAAAAAAGGCAAAGAAAAGAACTAGAGTATCTGAGACCTTTGAAAAGTTAGAGGTAATAGCGATTGAGAAAGCCGTGGTAATCGCATTTTATTTTCCCGCTTCATATGTCTGACACAACAACTCCATGGGCTTCGACGGAGCAGCAGTCAATAAAATATAAGCGAAGTCATGAACTACTTCTTTTCGCTGCCTCATTTTCCGGAAGCTTCTCAAAAGCGCTGTCCACTTTTCCATCCCAAGTTTCTTTTTTCTTTTTCTTTTTCTTGACTTTTACTAATTTTTATTATAACGTAAAATATTGCCCCTCCCCTTTTCCCATCGCACTCACTGCGAGAACGCGAACGTCTGTAGTCACTGGTCAGACATAAGTTAAGAAGGCGCCGGAGGCTCTTCCCACACCTTCGTTACCGCCAGCCACCGTTCCTCCGCGATGCGCAAATAGTCCGCTACAGAGGCGCACGTCGCGCTGACGTCACATAGGTTCTCATATCTACTTCATTTCCTGGTATGTCCTCAGAGCGTTTCGATGCCGTCCCTGCTACGTGGCAGGAGTTTATTTGGCACATTCTCCGCAAGTTGTATCCAAGTTTACATGGCTTGTACTGTCGTCGTATCAGCGGCCATTGTAAAGAGGCGCGAGTAGCTTCTGAAGCATATTTTTCGCACCTCCCAATTTGTTTTTCACGGTAAGAACAAGTATGAATCACCGTTGGTACTCTGCGATCACGACACGCACAAGCAATGTATATTCGGCTCAGGATTGGATCGGCACCGCTCATGTGGTGAAAAGCAGAACTACGACTTGTTATTCTCTTGAGGATCCGCTGAACTTCATGGAGCGACAAAAGCGACGAATTTCACCCGGCGACCTTCGCTTTGCACGTGCAATCAGAACAGTGGCTGTTGCGTCGCGCGCAAAGCGAACTTGCCGTCGGGCGAAATTCGTCTGTTTTTCGTCGTATTTTCGCGCCATGAAGTTTAGCCTTTACTTGGAGAAAAACGAATGCTACGGACGCGAGGCCGAAGCCACGGGAGGCACCCGTGCAGCGCTCACGAACTGGAATGAACTGCTAAGAGCTCGTGCTCTATACACTTGCCCGTGCTCTGTGCTGTTAGTGTGGATGCTCTGTCTCCACCCGCATTGTGGACAGAGGGAATCACCACGTGCCTCATAGATTAACAAGAGCACGCTTCCCCTAAACTCAATCTGGGTCTCGAGGCGAATAGACGGTGGCAAGTTAAGAGTTCAGGGAAAGCTCCTCCCCCTCTAGCGGAGCGAACGGTGGAGAGGAGGCGACCTCCTATCCATCGTTCAGTCTTCTAAAGTGGAAAGACCTGGGAAAAACCTGTCACTGACTGTAGTTATCACTATCATGTGGAAATGTAGTGATTATTGCAAGGGGCCCTTTCTATACCAACCTTCGGCAGATCTCCAACCCATGCGTCACTCGCAGAGGTGTATCAGAAATGCGCTGCGGATCAAACCGCTCCGCCTTTGTCCATGAGCGGCTTTGTCCGCGTCACGCGGTATCAGCGCGGCCGTCGAGTGCGCTGCGGGAACTGACGCGCAGCTCTCTGTGCATATCATCGAGTGCGTTGGCGCGGAGACTCGCGCCAGTGTCCGAGGTCCGGCGAAAGTGCTCGTCGCTCGGCCGCCCATTCTTGAAACGCGGGTCGTAGTAAACACGTTATCGCCACTTGCCCCGACGGCCAGATTTTGGCGCTCTTTATCGGAGACTCGGTCCGCCGAGGGTCGCCCTTTTACAATGGATTGGAGCAAGCGCCGACTATCTCGGTTACACGCCGGTGTTTGCACCGCGCGCCCATTGACGCACGTGATGGAAAAGTGCTGTTACGACCGATCAGCTGCCGTCGGGCTCGGACGGCAGAGGCTGCCTCTTGGATAACGGTCCCACCGACGCTGCACAAACAAAACGATGACGTTGGAGCTTGCAGTTAGGCCTGGCGTGAACGGTGTTCACTAAATTCGCACTTTCGTTTTTTGAGAGGGGGATGTGTTGAAACACGATCGTATATAGAGGCGCAGAACTCTTGTAAGCGCATTCGCGGACGGCTGGGTTGACCGGAGTATTTTGAGATGCTGTGTTTCCTCGCTGCTTGTGCAACTTCTGAAAATATTGTCTGTGTAGAAACACCCTCAAGTGGTACGCTTTTTACGTCCTGTGCACCTTTCCAGCGCCTATCACCCAGACGAGAAAATTCGAGTCCCTGGATTGGGGACGCAAACGCGGCCTCTAATATTCCACCACACAGATATATTGTGCATGCTCAGAACGCCTTCCACAACTTTGTAGACAAACATGGCAGCGCCCAGAAGGCAATCTTTAAAATGGTCCCTATAATAGCTTTTTTTTTTCTTCTCACTTGGTTTTCGGTTAATACTTGTCACGATAAACTCCCTTTTAATTGACACAAAATCTTCTTTCCGTCGTGTAACGGTAAGAGAAATGTTGAATTTCTCCCCGGTTTGTTGTTGATATTGCATATTTGTTTAATGAATTGTAAGTCGATAGAAAACATGTGTGTGTGTTGACTAGTTTCCTTCTCTTTCTCAAGTGCGTGTGTGTTTTCAATCAGTGCGAGTTTTTTAGACACGAAATACACGAACGAGAAGGAAGACTGGCCAGGTACTATCCACTGTAAGGGAATTTATTCGGCTTATCGTTAAAACGGTCACGCTCTGGGGCGGCTCACAGACGTACGTTGTCCTTGGCTTATTCAAATTAAGGAAACTTAAGCTCACGTTACGCCTGCCTACAAGTTATGTCTCTTTTGGCTCGCAGATTTAAATCACGCTTTAATCCTTCCGCTACACAAATCCTGCCATGATATTATAAATAATAATAAAGATGTCTATCAGCTCGTGTCTATTCTATGTGACTACATATTTTCTACTTATTTAGTGTGATCTCGGGGTTGGATACACCGATAAACTCGATTAATTCTTGGACCCCATCCACCGAGCGAGGTTGCCATGCTTTAACCTATCTGTGACGTCAGCAGCCAGTGCCTCTGACTTTCACTATAGTTCTCGCTGCATGCACGACAGGTACGAAGTCGAGCAGTGCTCGGCCACCAGAGGACGACAACCGAGAGAGTGTATCACTCTGCTTCGCTTTACGATGGACCGCAGAGGATGCAGCCAGCCAATCGAAGCCAATCCAATGCCATGCAAATGTCACGTGACCTTCGGGAGCGGCACAGCGATGAGCGGGTTGCGTAGTCACGTGATGTCTGCACAGCGTTCCATTGATTGAACCACCATCATCACGTTGTCCACCATCATCGGTGCGGGGTGGACCACTTTTCTGCTACGTCAGTTGTCTCGTGGTCACATAGTCAAAAAAAGGAACTTAAAAGATTAAAAAATAAATAAGAGACCTACAACTCATCAGACTTTGTATGTGTATTAAGCGGTCTACGAGGATATCGTTTTGAACCATGGTTAAAAAGGGCTAAGAAGACGAACACAAGAAAGAGGACAAACACGGTTGCTCTTGTTCGTCTTTTTTCGTCAGTTGTCTCTCTTGTGTTCGTCTTTTTTAGCGCTTTTGACCACTGTTCAAAACATTCATCACCAACCAGCCCAACAACAAGAACTTTTAAAGAGGGTATCGTGTTTAAATAAATAAACAACAGCAAAAGAAGACTTTTTTAATGTCGACGTTTCAACGCCGATAATTTTTTTCAAGATTCGTGTTTTATCGATTCGCACTTCGTGTTTTTCGATGTTCATCTTATTTCTCGAGAGACAGCGAACTGAATGAGAATTCCTTCGTGGTGCCTTTGTTTATAGAGATATATACGTAAGACGGGGGGACACTGTTGCCTGACCGGATGCGCTAGTTTCCGCCGGTCTCAGGGCCCTGCCCGCACTGATTGTTTCCAGGGTCAGTCATTCAGAACGCGGGCGTGGGCTTCAGGTCCGGAAATTCGGGCTCCTCATGGCTTTTCGTTTCTCCCTGCTTCTGTTTCTGTTTGTGTCTTCCATGCGCTTTCTCTCCCTCTCTCTGTTGGCTGTGTTACTGACGTCATCGGCCCGGTTGCAGCGATTGGAACCGTACGTCGGCGATGTTGGGTCCCTCTCCACGACGAGTTCTTTGTGCGCGTTCGGATTCACTGAACCTCGGACAGGAAACGGGATAAGCTGGCACCGGCGGCTCGCGTGCGTGCACTGCTTTTCTCGCAATCTGTGAATAATTTTTTTTCTTTCTGCGACGCGACACGTGAACTGGTTTTTAGATGCGTGGGCGGTTTGCACGGTTCTCTTTCTTATCTCATTCAAGGGCGAACCAAGCGTTAGAAGCGTGGCGCTTGAGTTAAAAAGACAATTAATATTCAAACACCGAAACCTCCATGAAAAAAAAAATTGAAGTAAGCTTCGGAGAGATAGAGAGAGAGAGAAGGAGAGAGGTTATTTTCATTACAATTTGATCGCGGAACATTTCGCATGAGAGCGCATGCCCTCTTGAAATGGCTCGTAATACGACTTCACATTAGCACCGCGGAGCCTGTAAACTTTTGCCATTCAGGACCATTGCTAGTGACTGACTAAACTAGGCTAGGCCTGATCGCTGGACTAACTTCAACTTTAGAGGAAACGCGAGCATGAAACCTCAGAATAGTATGTAAACGGAAGCGACACTGCTACATCAGACGCTCATCAAAAACAGAGACTGAGAGCGCCTCAAACGTTCTTTCTGGGGCACCTAGGAGAAAGGAAACTATCATTTTCATATCAATTCAAATTTGATTGAGCTGATGCCAGATGCACAAGGCTAACCATGAAGGTGAGGGCGGGCACCGGAAGCTCCTTCCTGTCCAGATCTCACTCGAAGGGTTGCGAAAGGATCGCCATCAGGAAAGACGAGCCCGTTTCCAAATTCCCGACCGTTAAAAGCTTTCTCCGCCGTCCCCCACAAGAAAGGAACCGACAGAGGGGACAATACACGAGAAAACGGTGACCCGTTACGGGATGTGGAGTACGCCGACGGAATAAGTGACCCACCGTGCGAGTGGCCTGCTAAGCCCGGATGCCCGTCGAGCAAAAAAAAAGAAAAAAAAGAGCTCGGTGGGGGAAACGGCGAGTAGCAAAGTACGTCTTACAACTCTCGCTGACGTCTCAGCAGCGCGTAGTACTACGTACCACGTGTTCGTGTTCTTGGAGCAGGTAGCAAGAAGCGAGAGGATACGGTGGGAGGGAGGTGGGGAGGGGGCGTGGTGTATGCACCGGATATGGGCTTCTTGCTTCGACTGCTTCCGGCGTCACTGGAGCGCGACGAACTGCCTTTTCATTCAGTTGCCGTTCGGACGGACCTCGCCCGTATCCCATCGCCGGCCGATGCACGTGCGGGAGAGTAACCGGTGTTTTTTTTTCTTTTTTTTTGTTAGGATTTTTTGTTTTTTGTTCGGGTTCTTCGGGCGTCAGGTAGGGGGCGCCAGGGAAGCTGTCAGCGCCGGCCTCAGGATTACAACGCGTTCGGGGAGGGATCAATCAATTATGCCGCGTCACTAACGCAGGTGAAACATGATTCGTCATTTTCCGATTCTTTGTCACCACACCATGATTGCACCAGTATTGTCTTCGCCGCACTCATCGACATCCTGTGACTTCGATGGTGCTTCCCAGTGTCTAATTTTGTCTGTCTGCCGCGGCATACAGCTACGACTCTACTGCACGTAAAAGGTGGTTTATACATTTGCGTTTGACTGAAATCGCTTATCAGTAACGCATGCAGATTTTTTTTTTTTTTTGGGGGGGGGGGGGGGGGCTGAAGCTTTATAAGCTCCTTCCCTGGCTACTTACGACGAGAGTAGACGAGAATAAAGATCCTAGATAAGGGCTTCCTACAAGTGGCGACATTCTTTGAAGCGCCGACTGCGTGACGGTCGAGGTTTTAGAAATCGAATGGCGGCGCACAGCAGAAGACTGAACTGAATGACGCCATTTTGTTCCCACGGAATGGCCTCTGTCATTTGTATTGGTTGGAGTTCCTTATAAAAGGAGGTGTTAGGAACTTTAGACGAGGAATTACACTGACGGCATCTGTCGGGCAGCCCTGGACACGCAGTCAGCATTCATTTTATTTTTATTGCGCATCATTATTTCGCAACGGGCTTGAAGTAATCCTGACAAGGTTATAAGTGATCAATTCTCATAGGGAGTGCGTGGTCTCGCAGATACCGCAAAACCTTCAGTATAGTTTTACGCAGTTCTATGGCTACCTGACAGCCAGTGTGTTTGATTGATCTCCGGTCCGTTCTCTAGTCGCGAGAGGTCACAAGAGATCCCAGCGCGCTCGGTCATAGTCAAACGCAAATGTGTGAACCAGATCGAACTCGTTGCACTTTGGTACTGGTAAGATGGAGATCACCCGTTTTCGTCTCAGCACTGGTCAAGGACGCTGAAGATGAAACAGACACCAGTGAGTTGCAGAATTGCTGTACTGAACAAGCAAAGCACAGGCCAACGTGCTGAATTTGCTGATGATCGGCATGGTCTGAATCGTGAGAGCGAGCGGGGGTGTCTCCGCGATTTTGGTAGGCCGAGCTGATTAATTGTTGGCCAATAGTAAACCCATTCAATTTATCCAAGACGACCACGTGCTGTACTTTTCCAGTTCTTACGTGGGATAAGTCCTCGTTTAGAAATCCTAACTGTTATCTTGTTTTCTGCTGATCCGTACTGCTTTCGCGTCTTTGGTTGAAACTGTTTACGCTTGGATCGGCCTTGTTGCTGGTGGCGTGTGTTGCTGGCTGAGCGACACTGGTGCATCGGCGCGGTTTGCTTTTACGTTTCCCGAGCTATCGCTCTTCGAGGAATCGTTTTGGTCGAGTGTTTACATGCACACTCGCTCTGTTGCCTCGGCAGGGATAGCGGCACATACGTAGAATGACGTCGTGGCTGAGAGGCGCAAACTGTACGTTTTTGTTTGCAGACAGAGTTGCTGCGTCCGAGGAGCTTTCCGACGGGGAGAGATTGCAGTGCGAGAGCGCCGTCTGACCGATTGTGTTATCTAGCGGCCGATTCAATATCTTCGAGGAATAACAAATGAAAATAGGCGTTTCGGATGGTTACGTGGATTCGAAGCAAGTTTACATCCCATGTATTTGAGTCAAGGCAGGTATGATTGATCGAACATGGTTAATCAAACATTGATCCTAAGATGTCTGTCTTGATTTGACATGTGATGTCTCCGCTTTGGAAGTCCAATTTGACCGGTGCCGTTCGAATGCTAGCATGGGGTCCAACGATATTCAGTTGGAATGTTTTTCACTTTACACGAGCTTACTGGCACTAGCGGGACTCAAGGATACTCGCACGCAACCAGGGGTTTCCCCAGGAATTGAAATTAGGGGCAGGGGGGGGGGGTCTAAGTTTTGAAGGGGTGGGGGGTTGGGGGGGGGGTGGTGCATTGAGAATAGAGGAGTCGCTGCGAATTAAGGAAAAACAAGGGGGCGTGTAGGGAAATCACTGCACGCAACGCCAACGGCCAAAAAACTCCTTTGTTGCGGTGTAATTTCAAGGACAAAAGCGAGCGTTTTCATTCAATCTCTCCTTCGCGAAAATTAATGACGTAACTGGGGGATCGTAGTATCCTCCAGTGACGATATTTGAATGCGGCTCATAGATTGGACTCGAGCATTAGATTGCGTGGGCACTCGATTTGGGCTCGTGATAATCGATAGCTCGAGGAGCATTCGGTTAGTGCATGGCCCGTGTCCAATCGCTGCAATGACGACAACAGCCGAACCATAACTACGTCTGGAACTCAGCGCGTGTCTTGTGCCTTGCGAACCCCAGCGCGTGGCTATGATCAACATTGACGGCATATAATGGGCTCCAGATAACGTGGCCGCTTGTTCTGGCTGCGAGTTGAGGGCGCGAACGCTGCTCGTTTTTTATATCTTTTTTCCTGCGACTTCGGTTGCGAGTGGTGAAAAACGAACGGGCGTTTTACAGGTCATTAACGTCAGGGATCCGTTCTAAGTGGTATTTGCGTCGCAAAGTACAAGACCAACATCGTGCGTCCCCCCCCCCCTTTTTTTTTTGTAATCTTCACAACGATTTTTTTATTATTTTTTATTTTTTTATTAGGAGAGTTGACAATTAAAAGTCTGGGTCATCACATGTCTGGACGTAGAAAAGATTCCACATAATTCCGCTAGCGTCCATTCTAAATCATTTCACAATGAAGGCGGGTGTGTGACGTGATTGGTCGGCAACATAAACGTGTTCCTGATTTATTTCGTCAGGCGGCCAGAGCACTCGCGTCGCCTAGAGGGGCTTCAAAGCCGCTGACGTAACCCGACAAGCAGCCGTAAAAAAAAAAAATCGCGACGGCATTGAAGGAAAGGAACGCTCGCCTCAGTCGCCGTGACCCACTTTCCTCTTACGGCATCACTTGCATAACATAACTCGCACCCCCCCCCCTTCCCCCGTGTAATTCTCGATACAGACTTAGCATCAAAAGAACGCTACGCTCGCCGATGTGACACGTTTGCGCAATTTGGTCACGTCCTTAGCGTAAGTAGTGCTCGCAAACATTGTCCATGGGCGTCCAAAGCCGTTCATGAACGAGAGAGAGCCGAGAGTATTTTTAGCGCGAAGCCGCGCAATGCAAAACCGCGTTCCCTGACTGGACGCACTTATGGCGCTCCGCTCGAGGTCGTGGGTATACGAATGTCGCGAAATTTGATCGAACCTGAGATTCTACGTCGAACTGCGAAGTTCGACTGATTCAGTGAACCTTCGAACTTTTAGCAAGGTTCTACGAAGTTCGACTCACGGACAGTGTGACACGACTCCTGCGGAAAAAAGCTCGAAATTCGGCTAAGAAATAACATATAAGGTAACGGTGAGAAACTGAGGGAGGGGAGTAGATCGGAGCGCGGCGGAAACGTTAGAGAGCCGAGCTCTGGTTGGAACGGCTTTGCGTCTACCCACTAAGCCCACCAATCAGAGCTCGGCGCTCCGACGTCCCCGCGCGCTCTCGTCTCCTCCTTCTCTCCTCTGTTCCTCGCCATGTCCCCACACCTCGGCATTTACCCAACAGAAGGCCTCTGGACATGCCCATTGGCCTTGTGAGCATGTTCACGACTTAACGTAAAAATGATAACAATAAACGAAATGACGTTGTTGCACGAAGTTGTTACTGCCGGATCCTTCCCCAAAACAGTCGTCAGAGAAATGCGGAGCTTGACCAACTTCGGCATTTGTGCTAAGCTGGGCATATGCACCGTGCATGCTGCATGGTTCATGGGAGGCACTCACTTGATCGAATGACGTTTTAGGCGAACGCCGACGTTTCGCCGAATTACGCTTTAGCGAATAGTCAGCCGCCGCGAAGGGGCGTTAAAGGGTGGGCCAAGTGATTTAACATTTCTTGTAATGAGCCGCCGCAGAGTAAGCGCTGCGCGGGAGGTTGGGTTAACACGCGACCCCATTATTCGCTAAAAACTCTCATGTGATATGGACCCATTGTTCATGCAGGCCGGAGTGGTAACAAACGAGCCCCTCCTCCCCCTCAGGCGACCGGAAAACACGAACCCCATCCGAACGCTGCCGCGGCGTTCGGTTAAGTCAACCGAGCACTGAGTCATTGTTATTTGTTGTCCCTATCCATGTAGTTGTAAAGTTAGCCGCTTGGGGCGCCACACAGTAGCCAGGAATATTTTTCGGGGAAAGGGGGGGGGGTGTTGAGGTGGCTGGGATGTCCATGATTTGGGGTGGAAAGAGGGGGAGGGGGGTCAAAAATGCATGTGTATATCACAGGGTCGGCCAGATTTCGGGGGGGGGGGGGGGCTGAAGCCCCATAAGCCCTTCCCCCTGGCCGCCCCTGGCGCCACAGTCTGACCTTCTCCCCAATAAAATCAAGAACGTGTACTTCTAAGGTTTCAGTTAGTGCATGTTGTGAAAACAGTGAAACGCTCTACACACAATATTTAACTTTTCTTCCGTCAGGTGGCGTCAGTTCGTGTTCCAATTTTTGGCGCCTGCGCACAAAAGTCGAACTTTAGTTGTCGAACTTTGGCGACCTTCGCTTTAGAAGTCCGAAGAAGTCGAAACTTGTCGAGCTCGAATTTCGGCAGGTTCACGACTCATCCCCAGTTGAGGGCGCCGTCGTCGGCTCAGCCGGTGCACGCTGTTGTTATTCCAGACGCTGGAGCGCCGAGTCCGCCTTCCATTGAAGCCGCTCATTAGGCCTGGCCCCGCATGAATGGGCCGTGGCAACCGAGGAGGCAGAAAAGAAAAAAAAGAGGAGGGCGGGGGCGGCTGCTGTCCCGCGCTGAGGCTGCTTTTTGCGTACGCAAGTCTGCCGCCGCACGCGGGCCAAGTTCCTCCAGCCAGTGCGAACGCTTGCTGCGGCCCGCAAAATAAACATAACGCAGCTGCGTCGAGTGTAGTTCAAGGGACGGCATACAAATATGGCACCCCTTTTCTTTTTTTTTTATTGGTGGTATTTCTAGGATTTAGGGCGCAAAGCAGAGGAGGATTTGCTTACATAGCGTTTCTTCTTCTTTTTTTTTTCTTTTTTTTTTTCGCAGCGGCAGGGCGAGCGAGCGCTCTGCAGAGGCGCTCTGCTTTGAGTTTCGGCGTTTGAGAGCGGTTTCGGTTTCAAGCCAACCGTAGACCTCTTCTCCTCTCTTTCGGGGAGGGCGAGCGTGCTGGTTCGCCGCTTCGAGGATAGATGGCGGTGGCTGTTCGGAAGCATTGGAAGCATCAGTAGAGAAAGAGCCCTGGCCGCACTCGTAACTTGCCGCTCCTTTGCGCCCTTGGTTTGGTTCTCTGCGTGCTTTTTGCCAACGCGTTTCGAGTAGCGTCATTACATTTATTCGTTACTTGTTGTGTGACAGGTACGGGAAACTTGGTTTCGTTTCTCTTGAACGGAGTAACGCAATAGCGTGGGGGGCGGGGGGAGGGGGGGGTGCCGTGACGAGCCTTGTGCTGACACGTGGGATAGACAGGGAAGGCAACGGCGAGATGAGCTACACCCGTATACTTGCTTCAGATTGACATCTGAGCCAAAGGAAATTTCATGTTCGAATATTGATCAAATCCAACGCGTTTTTCTTTTTTAGACTTAATAACGTTTGACGTGTTTGGTAGGTACTGAAATGAGGAGCAACCAAGGGTATATAGCAGCATTTCTGGTAAAACTTCGTCGTCCGCCCTGCCTACTCGCTGACTAATCACCACTGTCGATGGATGAGTGTTTCTGCGTGTCTATTAGTTCTGTTCCGGTGAGTGTTGGGCAGGTATCCGCTTCTTCGTAATACTGATAACGAGAATGGTGACTTCTCGGTAATGTTTGGATACTCTTTGTTTTACCGGCAACGAAGGCTCTTCCAGGAATTTTACGCTGGGAGCTATGATCGCAGTCGTTTCAAATTTAGATACATACGTGATGATGACTTAGTCAGCCTTTTCCACAATACAAAAGAGAGAAAAAAAAGCGTAGGCTGATAGCGCCGGCGTTTTTTTCTTTTATAAGCCACATTCGCAGTAAACAGGGGCGTAAGGGCTCTCTTCGTCGTGCCTTATCAAACATTGACGCTACGCGCGGTCACTCAGGTCGCACCGTGCACACGGTCCCGCTACAACGCCGTGGCCATCGACCCTTTTAGGCAGACAGAGTGCCGTTTTGTAACACCTCCAAGATAACAAAGTCTTATCACTTGGGCCACACCTAGGATAAAGGGGGCCAACGACACGGCACGACTCCTGCGTTCCGTTGACACTCGTGCTGTCACTGATTGAACACGAGTTTCACCCGGACGCTGTAGTCGTATCCAACTTGTGCCCTTCCGTGGGCCTTCTTTAGGTGGCGCCGAAAATCCAGCCACTACGGCTTTGCTATCTAGGAAGTGTGTCGCTTTCCGTCGGTTGCCTAGAGCAGAGGGAGAGCAGACCGCCTTCGTTGGTGCTCCGGCTCCGCTCAAGCAACTGGAGCACCATGCTAGTGTAGGAGAAAGAGGGCAGGCGAAATCGAAGTCGACCCGCGTATTTCGTTGCGTGCCCGTGGCACGTGGAAAGTGAGAACAAAACACGTTGCGGAGCTCCGCTTTCGCGGGTTGAGGCCTTTCGTAGCGCTGCACTCGGGCTTGTGAGATGAACGGTCATTAGGAATTTCTTCTTTTCTGAGCGTTGATCTCGCATCGTTCTTCGGAGTAAGACAACTCATCCCCGTTATCGGTGCTTTCAGCTTTGTTTCTAGAGGTAATGAAACGGAGAGGAAGAAACGTCGTTTTTAGGCAACCATTTTGTGTTCTTATTATATCAATATATATATATATATATATATATATTTTTGTGTGTGTGAATAGAGACATAATAGATCGATCTCACCAGCCAGTTTGACTACGCCGCCGCTGCCGCAATGCATCGAGGGAACTTTAGTCTTTCAGCACGATGCGACAACCTCGCTGGAGCTAGTGCGCGTGTAGAGCATGAGACGGCACGAGCCGCTTTCGTGCACTGGCGTTTGCCTCCCGTGAACTAAAGTTATGGCGGCGTCACGCATGCGCCGAACGCTTGGTGAGGTCGGTCTATTGACTACAAAGAAATTTCTTCTAAAAAATAGCGCCTTTCTTACACATTACTTTTTTTCTTTTCAAAGAAAACAGTTTTGTCTTTTACCTCTAGACTCTGGTAAACAGAAACAACTTTAGGAAATTCGATGGCATCGTATATTGGTCGCAGCTTCATCACACCATTTGATGTTTTCAATGGCGGTCGAAACTTGGCCATCCATGATCCGTTACCAGCCTCTACGTCGTTCGCTGGCCGTCACTCGAGATCGAGACCTGCCAGCATTCTGAAGGAGTGTCGCCATCTATCGTGAGATAGAGGAACCCGTGTGATGGGAGAGAGAGAGAGGGAGAGAGAAAGAAAGAGCGAGCGCGGAACGATTTCTCCTCTCTCTTTCTCGTGCGTGCGCGAACGGTTTCCACATCTCGCGGCGTCCTTTCGCTTTTGCCGCCTTCTTTGTGTACGAGCGCTTGGCCTTGCCGGTCAATGTCAGCCTCTTTTTTTCTTCCCGTGTCTGTGACTTACGACACCCACCGGCTATACTTCGCTTCTAGGACTTCTCAGGGGCACTCATTCCTTTCCACTTAATACATGCTTCTATCTTTTTTTTTTTTTTTCGTGTCTGTTACACGAGGTTGTGGAAAAATGCTTCGGGAGAGCTGATCGCCTTAGCCTCGTGTCGGCGTAATAAAACTGTCATTGGCGTGTACGTGCGTGTGTGCACATGTTTGTGTATGTGCTTGCGCTCGCGCGCATGGTGTGTGTGTGTCAGGAGCACGGCGTCAGAAGCGATCGCGTCCTCAGCGATATTGTCCTGCCATCAAATACGGGGACAACTTCAGCAATTTAGAGGTAGCATATACATACGCGTGCATGACTGATCGGCATTCAAGGCCCTGTAGGTTTCACTAATTGGCTCTAGAAAGGAGACAATTTGTAACAAACATATAACGCAACGCTCGTCGGAACTAATCATAAACCAGTCATGTCTCTCAGAACCTGACCGTTCAACCGGTACAAAGCCAACTATGAAGACTTGTGTAAGGTATGTGAGCAGTGCCGGACTAAAGCATTTCAAATTCTGGTCTAAGGCTGTTTGAGGCCCCTGCCGGTGATAATATTAATAACTATGGCGGTGGTGGGGGTGATGATGGTGATGATGATGATAGTGGAGGTGGAGGTAATTATGACAACAGAAATACATATGTACATATTATTACCTTCTTAGATCTAGATATATTTCATCTTATGATTATTGTCGTTGTCGACCCTTCTCTAGCTTCGTAGATTCAATGGAACAAGTTTTCCTGGCTGGCTATGAGGTGGATGCGATTGTTGATTAGAAACTACTTCGCAAATAATCAACCTCTCTAGCGCTTTACAATATAGTAATTTTGAGGTACAAAATTGAAATGAACGGAATATTGCGGAAAATATTAAGGCTTTTCGTTCTCATCCTGCAGCTTCACAAATAAAACTAAATAACTGCCGCTAAAATTGTTGACTCCGTTCATGAACTTGTTTGACTAGAGTTAGAGCTGGATTCACTGAGTACATGCCCTAGCCGGCTTGCACAAATTTATCATTATGTCCACTTGTAGCGCACGTGACCCTCTTGCTAACATATGTAGTGGCGCTTTTACTCACAGATGAATTGAGTTATGCAGCAACCGAAAGGATACCTGCGAAATTCCCGTTTTAAGAAAACAAAATTTCGCTTCCCCTCAATGGCATGCCTCGCAACTCGACAACTGCAACAAAAATCTAGAGCACTTATTCTTGCGATTGTCCCCAATGATAGGAAGTGTTCCAGCGTCTAACTAGCCCTCTGGTAATTAATTACTGAAGTGAACAGTGAAGGAAGCAACATGGACAAGAAAGAATTTCCGTTGGTTGAAGCAGTCTTTCTGGGATCAAGCTACTTCGTGAACGCTATTCTAATAACTAAACCCTCGTTTCACAAACAGACTTCTACATTTAAACCATACGACAAACTGCGTGCGATTCTAATACATTGACCAGTGTCGTTCGAGCATATCTACATTCAATAAATTTATCATGAAAATCGACAAGATATTTTCGAGTTCTTGTATCTACACGCTGTCTTTTTTTAATGGGAAAAATGTTTTGATCAGATTTAGTGGTAAAGTTTTCCTTCTAAATGCAACAATCAGCAACCATTATGTATGTATAACACATCGAAAAAAAAATAAGAGTGCACACCTTAGAGGTTGTTGAAACCATAGCAGTATTCTCATCAGTCGGTGGGAGGAAGAGTTTTCAGATGCACTGGCAGGAAAGACCAATTCTCTAGGACTTGCTCGAAGTCAGTCCACATCGAAAACCGTGGAAGGGCGTCTCAAGAACCGCCTTCTTGAAGCTCCCGTTCGTTGGTGGGTATGGAGACGGTGTCCTGAAAATTTGCGGGCACCTTTTAGCTTGTTCTAAACCTGTCGTTCTGGAATAAACTCCGTACGGAGTTTCGTTACAAGGTTTAACACAACATGAGTGAACCATCTGTATTGCTCGAGTAGTCTTTGGCGATACTTGCTAAACTTTCGGTTCACCATTGGCCGTAAAACACGCCAAGGGGTCCCCAGTACAAAAGAGAACTCCATGACCGTCCTTCCATCGCGCTTCAATTAGAAAATACCCCAACGGGACCACGAGCGTCGACATACGAGGGGGCCCAAAAGAACCGAACTAATTCTTTTTTAAGCAGAGCTTTTGCAGTACCGCGTTTTGCCGCCAGGAGTTGATAGAGCGAACATTGCTGAGTCATTAGGCCTAATTCCGTCCTCGAAGAAGGTTAGGACTAGTTGCGGCTGGGTTTATAGTGACAAGTGTTTCGTGTGGGCGTCGTTTTTGCAATGTCTGATTTCTGTGAACAGCGTGCGGCGGTTAAATTCTGTTTTTTGCTCGGAAAAAGTGGAACAGAAACTATTGAACTGTTAAAAACGGCGTACACCCGACCTTGCCCCGTGCGACTTTTTTTGTTTCCTAGAATGAAAAGAGAAATGAAAGGAAAGCGTTTTGCTGACGTTGCTGGCGCTGTCAAGCATCACAAAAGATGAATTTAAACAATGTTTCGACACATGGATTAAAGATTAGACAAGTGTATAAGTGCAAGTGGACAGTACTTTGAAGGAGATTGAACGTTTGTACTTGAAATGGGAATAAATAAGTGCAAAAAAATTTAGTTCGGTTTCTTTTGGGTCCCCCTCTATATGCCCCGTCTAACAAGGAGCCGCTACATTTTGTAGCTCTGGCATGCTCTTGTACAGGAGCTAATAAACGCAAGATTGTCAGAGACGAAAACTTGATTGCGTCCTTGTTTTCCTTTTGGAAAAAAAAAAAAAAAAAAGAACGAGAGAGAGAGACAGTAAACGTTTTTATTATGAATGAGAAAGCGATGAAGAGGAGTCCTCAGTCCGAGGCGCCTTGAGCTTTCCCTGCTTCCATAGCCCTCGAGACGAGCATGAGCTGGTCATCGAGGTTGGAGTTGGTCAGTGCTCTTTCCTAAAGCTCGTATGAAGAATGGAAGGGATTAGACGACTCGGTAAGGTTTTGGTGCGGAACGAGAAGACCATTGCGTCAGACGTCCTTCTCAGTGTTTCTTCTGCTCTTAGACAGAGCTGTCTTAAATGGAAAACAACTTACATTTTGAAATTTGCAGGGGCCAGCACGGGCCCCCTGACAGCCTGGTGTCCAGGGCTGCAGCCCCTTAGCCCGTACCTTAATCCGGTCCTGTGTGTCAGCAAAGTTCTATAACAGCCAGCCGTCCACACCTGAAGGCGCGGGAGCGGTCGAAGAACATACAACTGGCACATTTGCGTTCGATTCTGAATTTCTGGCAATGCTATAAGCGGCCATTTCTTACAGAGAGTGGGTAGATTGGATCTCTCAAATACTGTGTCTTGTTATACGTGGATCGAAAGTGTTTCAGGGATACCCAATGCGTATAGTGCTAGTGTGTCAGTCTCGCTTCTATGGATCCCGTAGATACGGGCCGCCAGCGAGGCAGTCCGGTGGTCCGTTTTTCCTCCGCGGTCTTCCACCTGGCGGTGCGGCGGGTGCCAGTCTTTGCGCAGCCGACAAGGGTTAACGTGGCGGAGCGAGCATTTGGGCACGCAGGAGCGTGGTCCGCGGCAGGTAGACAGCGTGCGGGGGGGCCTCGTTCCGTTACGGTCCAACAGCGACGGCCTTGGGGCCTTCTGTGCTCTCCTCCATGGCGGCCAAAGAGAGCGCGGCGCACCGACTTATAAAGAGATACGAGAGCGAATTTCAAGGGCACGCCGATTATAAATTGTCCAAAACTGCAAAAAAAAAAAAAAAAATCTATATGAAGGAAAACCTCAATTTTCGTCCAAATACCGTCTCTTTCTCTCTCTCTCTTTTTTTTTTTGGCACGATCTGCTAAAAATTGCTGTCCAATCTTTTTTTTCGTATGTGGCAGTTGCAGTTGGGTTCTTTTATTTTTGCAGCTAAATCCGGTGAATAGTCGGACTTTTCCGAAAAACAGAACGGTAAAATGTTATGTCATATTGCGGCTTTTTGTGGCTGAAGCAAAAACGTGTGGCACTCGAGTCTCGCCACGATCATTAGTTACAATTATTCTAGAATGGGGTTGTTAATCTCTCTCAAGAGTTACGAATGCTAGTTTGGCAGAACATAAAAAAGGAGTAAAAAAAAATCCTTATAATCTCTGACAGGATTAGAGCGGCGGGAAGGTCGTTCAGTTGACCCGTTTTGAGCGCCAGCATCTTATTTTCGATAAGGATTCGTCGTCCCGTGAGCCTGGAGCGAGCACATTTAGGCGAAGCATCACGGAAGGCAACGAGGGCGTGCTGGAGGTGTGGCACCCGAAAGAGACGCCCCGCTCTTCTCATTCTCTATCTGACTGACTAGTTCTGTGCAGCTTTCTTCTTCAGAGCACCGGTGGAATAGACCTTTCGCTGAATTGCCCAACCACCAAAGATAATGCTGGAAACGTAGGTGCACGCGCAACTCGCGCTCGCCCTTGCCGCATATACTCGTGTCCACATATACAAAAAAAAAATGCTTTGCGTTTTGTTTTTCTGCGGCACGAAGTGGTACTTACAAGATTTCGTTGTCGGTGAAGAAACCATGTTTTGGCATTTGAAACGTGAACGACCTGATAAAATAACAAGCTAATCTAAATTTCACTTTCTTCTCCACATAGGCGAGAGAATAAATGACTCTTCGCAGAACCTGCAGTTTTTTTGGTTTGTCTTTTTGCTACAGTTTTTGGGGTGACTACCAGAAAAAAAATAAGAAAATCAATATATATATATATATATATATATATATATATATATATATATATAATATATATATATATATATATATATATATATATATATATATATATAAAGGGGCACCAACCATTGGGGACCCCCGATTCTAAAACTTTCTAATATCCGAAATAAGGCGGTTAGGAACGCACATGCAAAGTGCCATTTGTTCTGGATTTTTGCTTTCGAACAGTTAATGTTGCAAACGCTAGCACATCCAGCACGTGTACCCACATTCTCTCCTTGGTTCTTGAATAATTCAAGCAAGCGCAGTCTTTCTGCGACCACCCATACTCGTTGTTTGTTTGGGCCAGCGAACCCTGAAAGGTTCACGCAGGGAGCAACTTGCAGGCTAATCAATTCTGCTTTCAAACGCACCTATGTCATTATCCCCAAATCTATAATACTTGTCTCATTCCTCCTTCTTCTGTAGAGGTACAGATTTGGTGCTGTACGCGATGGCCCAGCGGCGTTCAGGCCGGGGCGACACAAAAGTCATGTACGTTAAGCTGTTAAAAAGGGGGTTGCTAGTGCGACTGACTGCCACATTTTCCACACTCTTACAAAAAAGGGTATATTGTTACACCCCTTGTCCTATAGAATACACACCCAAAACTTCATCGACGTACAGCGCATTGACGTAGAACCGACGGTACCAACTTTCACCAGCGGCTTGATAGCCAAGTGGTACAACTTATTAAAGTAAAATCTGCGTGTTACTAACAAACAAAAAAATCGTTTTTTTTTGCTTGATTGCAAAACCTTAGTATACCCTATTTGATACCTACTTCAGCTGTTTAATAATTTATATCGCACCGTAGTCAAGCCCCTCCTAAAAGTTGAGGCCGCCTGTTCGACGTCAGTATGTCGAACTGAAGTTTTGGGATGCATTATATGGGGCAAAAGGGTGTAAGCCGACGCCCTTTTTTTTTTATAGATTGTATGGCGGCGATATGGCAGTCGGTTTCGTAGCTTAGTATGCCGAGGGCAACCCATTCGGAAGTTTACCTCTTTCGACTAGCTCCAAAGTGTGCCAGCTCGTACTGCCCCTTACTCTACCACAGGCCCCACAAGCAGTTATACCTTCCAAGCGTAATTGCGCTTGAGGGTTCTGGTGCGTTAAAGGCGCGTTCCCACCGGCGATGCGATCTAGTCGCGCGATAACTTTCATCGCAAAAGCGAGCATCGCGGGCAAAAAAGCGACGCGATTTGAGCAGTCGCTTCCTGACCCGACTTTCTGCGATGCGATCTAGTCGCGAAGCGGCTGAGCCAATCAACGGCGTTCGGAGCGAGAGTTTTCGAAGAACGACTCGCCTACGAAGGCGTTGGACTCGCTCATCGCGCACGCCAGTGTGACCATTGAATTTTTTTGCGATGCGATCTAGTCTCATCGCGCGACTACTTACATCGCCGGTGGGAATGCGCCTTAATTCTTGCGTCACTCTGTAGTTCTTCCCTTCTACACTTCTCCCGTTCTCGCAATGGCTATAGAAACGAAATGAAACGATTTGCACGCTGCTCAGAGAACGATATCTAACCTCCTGATGCCATGACGCCACGAAGATTTAAACGGTGAAGCAAAGTGCGCTTGACACTACAATGTCACCGCCCTCGTATATCCTTACTAACACCGTGTCGCACATTCGATTGTCTCGCTTTACATTTTAACTGTTCGCTGAAATCGACCAGCTTAGTACTGGGCCTCATAGTTTGGGAGAAATCAGCCAAGGCGGCTACATGAAAAGAACCAACTGCCAATCACGGACGATGGCATTTTCCCGTTTTGGCCAATTAGGGGTATCTGATCAGACGACTAGACGGGCGTCCATCACTTTCCACTCTGCAGGAGGCAGCTGGCTTCCAACCGACTGGACTCTGAATGTGTACCACGTCCTCTTTCTCTTGGCCGCTGCAGCTCCTTTTCAACTTACGATCTCGCCAGATGGGCCCCAGAGGACCGCTACGAGCGAGCCAATCAAAGCCAATCCAATGCAGTGTGAGTGTCACGTGACCTTCGCGAGGGGCGCGGGGCGCTTAGTCACGTGCTCTCACGGCTCCTGATTGGCTGGAATGACCCGTAGTGTCCGCTGCGGTCTACTTTAAGTAAAAACGAAGTCTCGCCTGTTCTAGATGTTTTGTTTATTCCGTCTTCCAAGTACGAGGTTCTGGTCTGGCCGATATGCCTTCGAGATGCGCACCCGTTGGCTTTGGGACGGGCTGCTGCGCCCACTGCGGCGACTTCCTTTTCCGTCGGAGAATCCGCTGCGAGGCTGCGATAAGAGTGCGATCGCTCCGCGTTGGGGGGAGCGGCAGTGTGCAGTCGCACAAAGCGTCGGCAACGCGCTGGTGAAACCACGCACGCGGCTGACTGATTTCCGCCGATGGCGCCGAGAGCTCACCGAATCTTTCTTTGCCTCAGGGTATCGGACTCGTCGCAGCTTGCGGCACTCCCATCAAGCGCCTTGTTGCGATACCGATAGACCCTCTCTTTGTTTTTGTTTTTTTGGTAGCGCATATACCTGATGCCTGGATAGAACTGGTTTGATTGCATGTTGTGTTTGGTTCTGGAAGATCAGTGTTCGGATTTGGCCGCGCGTGTTCGAGAAATCGCCGACATGATGATTTCTGTGTGGTAAACACGAGGCTATGACGTCAGGTTGCAGCGGTGGCGCTGCGTGCGGCACTAGGCACGCGCTGACCCATCACCTCTCGCACCTGCGCTGGTGTAGGTGCGAACAAATGAGCACTTGTTTGTAAACATACAGCTGGAGGGTGCGTTGTTTTGCTTGCCCAGATAAAGCCGAAAATAAGAGGACCTTCAACGGCCTCGTTTGGTGAAGATTATGCAAGCAAGCAAACCAACTTCATTGCGTATGATATATCGGCTAGGGATGACAACTAGTGCAACGCCCCCCCCCCCTTTCTCATTTTTTTTTTTACTTTTCTATGAAGTTCCATAGAAAAGGTGGATGCCTGGATAAATGTCTTCTTGTCCAGCCTATTAACGTTTCACCAGGATGCAGCAACTCATTGCAACCCCATATTGGTATTTTTTATTTGTCAAATGTGAATTTTATGGCACCAGAAAATGTTTTCTTTATGTCTCTAAATTTAGCTTGATTACGTGTTTTTTATAATTTTAATAATATGACAATAACATATCTGGTAGTTTTTTCTGCGAGTTTGATTCCGGCTCTTTTGAATGACATATTCGATTCTTAATGATGGGGAAATGACATTCCGTTCTTCGCTCTTCCCTGTGTTTCCCCCTACGTCGGCCCAAAGGCAGACGCGCCCTACCGTGAAAATGACGCACTCTCGTTTATCCTTCAGCTAAGCTCGCCGAACCATCGAATCGCGGTTGCCAATTTCGAAGACATATCAACTCAGCAATCTTCAGCATCACGTCGTTTCACAGCCGGCCTAACCTTCAACAGGGAGTCCACATGCATGTGGCAGTTTATACACGGCGCGCTCCCCGGTAAACTGGGGCAGCCAACCCTTCTTGGCGCTTTTCCCATCGAAACTCAAGTTCTCGAATATTTCAAAAACGGCTTCTCTCGTTGATTGGTCCCCGGGACGGGCTTGTAGAACGGCTTGGGGCGGTTCTCGAGTCGTATTGGCTTCCCCTCCTTCTGCTAAGGAAGTTGCAAAGGCGGCGGAGTTCCGCACAGAGAGCACGGCCCCTTTGTCTCAGTGGCGCCGGTCGGGCCCCGCCCCCGCTGAACGCTGCGACACGGGTCGGCTTCTCGGTTACATGCTCGGCCTTGAGACAGCTCCGTGTCTTCGGCACCCCGTGTTGAACATGTCACTCATCCGAGCAGTGCCATCATCGGCGAACGGTCCCGACCCGCGGTCGTCCAGTGTCCCCATGTCCGGCTGCTCGGTCCCGGTCTAGCCTCTCGCGCTGGCCACCCTCCTGTTAACAGCCAGTTAGTCAGTCCGTCAGTCGCGCGCACAAATAACGGGGATTGCTTGTTGCTCGTGGCATCGGTCTGGTTGGAGAGTTCTTCACGAAGGAAACGTGCCACCCGAGGGTCGTCTTATCCTGACAGGACGGTAAGGATCACTCGAACGTCTTTTTTCTTGTGTGTGTGTGTTCTGGAAAATGAAGTTGCCTCGACGAGCATCCACACCAGGTGGAGCATTTATAGTGCACTCCGGCAGTTTGAGGATGGGGACAAAATGTTCACAAGCTGCTTCACATGTTCGTTGAAGTTGCAAATTTGAAATTCGTCGTATGAACTGTGCTTTTCGTAGGCTGCAGTGGAAGTGTATTTATGGACGCGTGGCTGGCTCTGAGATGAAGGGAAGTGGTGGGGAAGCAAAAACAATCGATTCCTTTCTTAATCAATGAACTAATTTACCTATAACTAACACATACCCTTATACCTAGAACGAAGAGAATGATTCCAATATTGACTTCGACACAGCTTTCAAACTCAAGATAGTATATTCGATAAATGCGGAGCAAGGCGGTTGTTTTTTCATGCGTAAAGCTACAGGCTCCTGTCCCAAGCAGCAGGAGCTTCTCCACTGCCATTGTCGGCGCACCACCACACAGCTGGTCCGCAACAACGGCGGTCACAGATGCTAGAAAAAGCCCATTACGCGCAGCATATGGATCCAGAATAGTGTGAGGCAACAAACCTATCTCTCCATCGGTCCGCCGGACCTCCATACACCTCCGAATTTCGTGGAATAACACGCGCGTGCACGCCGTATGGAGTAGCGATCCGCGGGTTCGATAACTGAGTCGCGGGACACCCATATCCCTGCAAACACGCGTCCAATCTGCCCTTCTCCGCATCCCACGCCCCTTCCTCGTCCTTTGACCACCTGTGTTTCCGCCTCGCTCCCAAGAACTGCAGGTGCGCTGTGTGTATACCATGCAAGGCCTTAGCGAGTATTACGGAACGCATAACATTCCCACTGTTCATATCCGTATACTTTTTGCCGAGTATATATACACTCATAGTTTCGAACCTTACGCAATCAAGCTCCTCCGTGAATTTTTTAATTTTTTTTTGTATATGATGGGGATCTTTGTTTGATCCAGGCACAAGCCACTTCTATTCTCCCACGGGTCACTACGGTCAGGCGGAGTCGGCCGGCGGCCGGTGGCCCTCGTTTCGAACCCCAGTCACCTTTTCCGACCCCGTCTTCTCTGTTCGAGTTATCCCTTTGTTCGCTCTGTATATTTTATACCCGATGCCGACTAAAGAAGGGACGCTGTGCCAGCGACGGCGTTCAGGACCTCAGATATCTGAAAACGCGTGCCAACATATTTCTTTTTGCCGTCTTTCGCGGCGGCGACTCGTGGAGGGGAGGTGGGGAGGCTCTGGTTGGAGGAGGAGTAGGGGGACGAGGGGGTGTTTTCTTCAGCGGGCTCCTTGTCGGGCAGGGAGTCTCGCGGGGGGAACAACCCCCTGGTGAGGTTTCTTCGGTTTTCTTCCTTTTTTGCCTCCCCTTTTCGCGTCTTCTTCTTCTTTATTGTGAAAGGGGGTCCTCCTCCTCGGCTCGCATGGCGCGGTTTGCTCGGCCTTCCTCGGAAGGTCTTGGACCAGCTGTCCGACTTTCCCACGGCGCTGGAAACAGGCGCAGAGCCTTTGCGTCCCCACTCTGACGGTCGTCGACGGCTGCTGCTGCTTGGGCTTCGCGAGTGCGTGAAGCGAGATGAAGCCTCCCCCGTCCGACGTGCTGCAGGCGGTGCTCCCGGCTTCCCACTGCTTTCGAGATGCGAGGCTGGGGAGGAAGAAAGGGAAGGCCGAAAGGGCAAGGGCCGCTCGAGAAAAGGAACACGCCGGCTTGAAGCGTACGGGCTGTTGCTGCTCGGCCTGGCAGAGTTCTTCTTGGACGGTTACTTTTTCTTCTGTCTCCCGCGACCTTCGCGAGAACTGCTGGTGGCCGTAGGGATGATTGGATCTAGCGGCAAGTGCCAGTATTAGACTACGGTTGTATGGTTAAGTACTTGCTGGGCGATCTGGCGTTCTCTGAGAGTAAAAGCGTGGTCGACCGTTTCATCGATTCACGAGGGAAAAAAAAATAGGCAAGCGTTAACTTACTGCTTACAAAAAGGAAAAAGAAAAGGAAGAAAGAAAAGGCAGGTTGGTTGGACTTCCCAAATTGCAAGTCCAATGAACGTGCCATATAGTCATGTTGGTTTCCCATGCGAAACATATTGGCCATCATTTTAGTTTGTTTATATTTTCAAATGTGAGTCTGTGTACTTTGAGAGAAATGCATTAAGGAGACACAAGTATAAAACGCGTTCTTATTCGTCTCCAAACTAAATTGGTGCCCCCCCCCCCCCGAAGAAAAAAAAAACACGCACAATAAAAAACATGTAAGTGTGCGTGTGTGTGTGTGTTTTATTACACTTAATAATTTAACATTACAACAATCTTGGCCAGAAGAGTGGTGAAATATCGAGTTCTCCCGTCTTCGCCACTGACTCTGTCACCGACCTCCTCGGATGATTTCTAAAGACCAGCCTCATTTTCAAAGGCGAACAGCTGGTCAGGTCTTCGTACTCCATACACCTGCGCACGCAAGGGCGAGCGACAAAATCCCTGCATGGCTAGAGAGCAAGCAGGACCCACCTTATTATAAAACTTGCGAGCGTCGCCCGTCGCACGCTTCACGCATGGCTTGTGGTGCCACCGATTTCTTTTCTACCAGCGCCTCGCTTCAGCTGCAGTCCAATTACTGCCGTGGACACTGCAACCAGCTTCCGCGGAGCGAGCGGCCGCGGCGTAATTTTTGCTTGCTTTATGCGACGAGAACAGCCGCGGTTGTTCCGCAAACCGTTTTTGGTGGTCAACGAGGTCTTTGCGAAGTGAGACGGATCGCTGGACTTTTGGACGCACATCGGCAGCGAAGACTCGAAATTACGTCTCTTTTTAGTATTTTACGTGCTTCCTTATTAGTTCGCGAGGCACTAAACAATAACTCCAAAAGATTTGGTTGTTTTTTGCTTTGTTTGTGTTTTTCTGCGAATAAACACGGAAAGTCAGCCAAAGTGATTTGAGGCTCCCAGTATTTCGTAAACTTTGTGCTTTTGTGGTTGGTTTTGCGAGAAAGAATTATCCTTCATGTCGGTCCCTTTGTTTTGAAATGGCACGTTGTGTCTTTTAATCTGCCGTTTTCTGTCCTATGCATTCTTTAGAAGCGCGGATAACGGACCACGAATTTTAGAGGCCTTTTGTTGTTATTTACTTTCTGAATTATTGATATGTAATCTCCGTCGAAATTCTGTTCTCCAAAAGGTGGCGCAAACATTGATTACCGCACTTTATGGTCAGTCGAACGACATTTTTTTTAGGAATGCTTCACGGTCCAGCAGTGCTGCTCTCCGCTTGGTGAGAAGCTCGGAGTTTAATTCTCTCTTGCTCGGTGAACACCTCGGAGAGCTGCTCACCACATACTTGTAGCCCAGAAGCGAACGTTAAGGCTGAAGAACACATGCTCGAGTTACTTCGGTCTTTATTCCATTAGGCGAGCTGCAGTGCTTTTGTCGAGTGATCACGAGACTCTATAGTGTCCCTGCTTCTTTCCCAATGCTTCTCGAAGTGAGTACAGGCGTGTTTCTTCAGGTGATCAACTAGTGCTTTTTAAATGTTCGTGTTCCGAGAAACTCTGTGCAGTGCCATTAACCATGAGGCCCATCACACGACTTCATATGCGCCGTGCCGCAGACGTTGAGTGGATCTTTAATATCAACAACTGGTGGGTTTTTGTTATGAGCATCAGATTCCACAGCAATAAGGCCATTTCTTCGTAATTATCCCTGCAAACGATGTGCTCGAAAGCTGATATTCGTTAATTGGCTCATTCATCATATACCTACCATCCATCATAAAACTTCATAATAAAAAAAAAAGAACCGAGAAAAAATATTTGCAGCGATATTTATTTTTGAAGTCCTAAAACGACGACTCGGACATAAGTTGTTTTGAAATAAACTCTCTCTCTCTCTCTCTTCTCTTTATCTATCTCCCCCTCCCTCCTATAATGCAATAAATGCAGTATTTAAGGCGTGATCATTTTAATTTTTTTTTTCTCTAGAAGACAACACTTTAACAGTTTGGGGAGTGAAGGACTGATATTTTCGTTAATTTAGCGGGGAAACTGACAGTGCATAGGTCACGTGACGTCAATTTTCCCGCTAGATTTAACGGGAAACTAAATTGGTGTGTAGGTCACGTGAGGCCAGTTCAGGTGATACTAATATTCCCGCCAAATTTAGCGGGAAAACTGAGTCGGGGTATAAGGTCACACGACGACGACAGGTCACGTGATATTTATCTCCCCCGCTAGATTTGCTGGGGAAACTGAATTGGCGACGGCAGTTCATGTGACATAAATTTTCCTGCTAAATGTAGCGGGGAAACTGAATTGATGTAGAGGTCGCGTAACGTCAGGCCATTGTTACATGAATTGTGTTTGCGAAATTGAGAGAGGAAGTGAATTGGTGTTTTGGATCACGTGACATCAGTTTCGCAGCTAAATTTAGCGGGAAATGCATCGACGGACGGACACAATTTTGGGTATTTGGGAGGGGGTTCGCTAAAAAGAATTTAATGCCTTAAAGGCCTACGACCAGTCCGCGCTTTCCCTTTTTCCCTCGCTTCCTCCTCTCCCCCTTCTGCACTGTCCACCGCTGCCTGCTTCCTCCTCCCCCACGGTAAGGACGATCTTCTGCCTTGCAGAATTTCTAGTCTGGTCGTCGGCCTTTAAATCCCGTGTTGTACGGAGTGGCGTTCCAAGGAACGGCGTTCCCGGAACGCGTTCCTTTTAGGAGGAACGTAGGAAAGCCGCCGTTTCATTTTGCATCGGTGGAACTGGACCGGGAACTAGTTACAATTTTACTGAAACGAAAGAAGGAACGGCGTTTCTTTTTTTCGTCCAGTGGGGTAAATTTTTATTTTATTTCTAAGAGGGAAATTTTACAAGTATAAAAACAATATCTTTACGAAGAGCAGGATCCCGTTAACTTGTTGGTTACTTATCTTAGGGTTTATATTGTGTGGTCCTCGCTTGGTAACAGTCGGGTGCAGGAGAGCTAGTGGACGTTGATTCTTTTTTGAGTGCCGGAGACTGCGGTACAAAAAGCAAAACTTTTATTTGAAGGAAAAGGCCCAGAAAGAGGGACCTCTTAAACTCAGCTGCTTTCTTTGCTTCCATGAATCCTCAAACACCCAGATATATAAGGCCGACTACAGCCATCACTGAACTTCAACAAAGAGACCTATGGTTACAACGAAATAACAGGTTACCAGACATCGAACGCACCCTTGTATCCCGAATATTGGTCACTTAAAAGATACACAAAAATTAACCTTCATTCCTTCTCCCCTTGTCCCCCAGCTTCAAAGTGAACAACGAATCCAACCTTCACGAAGAAGGACTTGTAGTTTTCAAGACTGAGCTTCCAAAAACCCCCACTTTCTTCTTACCTTGATCGTCTTGCGGAGAGCAACATCGAGAAGCAACTGTTGTAAAGTTCGAAGAAGGGGCTTTGTTAGATTGAAACGTGTGAGGTTGTTGTAAAACGCTCTTGCAATGTGGGGTAATAGTACATTTGGCTCGTCTGAGTCGTCCACCACGAACACGAGTATGGTTAAAAGCTGAGATTTTAAAACTTGAATATATCAACAAATGAAACCCTGCTTCCGCTTTCTTCTTCTCCTGGTGCCCTTCCGTACCTGCATTCAAATTCGGGTGTTCCCATTTATTAAAATAAATAAAAAAGGAAAAACAACAATTTGCTCGATCTATCTAAATATGGTAATCAGCAAAATACGAATGTAACGTATATGTAACGATACATTCCATTTTTAACTGTAACGGGAACGAGTTCCTTTTTCGCATATGAAACCTGCAACGGGAACGCGTTCCAAAAATAAGAAGAAACAAAAAACGAGCTTTCGTACCTTTTTTTTTTTTGAGGAACGTGTACAACACTGTTTAAAACAAAAATAATGCCATAATTCAGCTTTACAACAATGGAGGCCATTGTATCATTTGGAAGCCATTATACTTAACGACGATATTTTCTCCCGCACTCGTTTGTAGAGACGGAGAGTGGGGTTAAATACACCGCCATTATTCCCCATTTTCCGGTAGGGGATACAAACGAAAGGTGGGCAAGGAGGGGGGAATAAAGGAAGAGGGGGCGAGAGACAAGCCCACGTCTTTGTTGCGTCATCGGCGTGAGCAGGTGAAGTTTGTGCGTCTTCGTTGTTGATGTTGTGTCCGCCCGGGAGTGTAACCTCGAGTGGTTGAACCGTTTCAGCGGCGGTGCTTTGTGTCAAACTAAACCCCCAACTAAAAAAAAAAAAAAAGAAAGAAAGCAAAAGGAAGAAAGACAAAACGGGGTGCGGAAATAAGTCGCGGCAAAAGCAGTATCGAAATGTGAATCCCCGCGCGTGAGACGTCTTGATACCGCGCGCGCACGTCAGCCGCGATCAACGCTGCCGATCTTTATATTATTTAAGTATATATTATGGGGACGTAGCTTTTTATCCTTTCTCCATTCACCGCTGCTACTACGTAGGGATAGATAACAAAAAAAAAGGGGTCCGTGTCTTTCCTGCCCGTTTCTTCTTCCTCCTACGGCGAGACCGGGGGGAACCGAAAGTGGTTCAAGGCCGAGGCGCCGGAAGGATTCTTTTTTTCTTCTTCTCTTTCAGCCATCTTCCTCTGGGTAGGTGACCCGGCTCGCTTTTCATTTTTTTTCTTCTTTCTTTTCCCTCTTGTTCGTACACCACTTTTATAGTTTCATCTGGCTGGCGTCTCGAAAGAATGAATGAATGACGCGGTCACGCTGCTTCCTCTCGGCTCGGCGGGGTCGGTAGAATATTTGGGCTCGGTGTCGCCGTTTGATGTCTTGTTGTTCTCGGGGTAAGGGATGTTATTGTTTGATTAACGGACTCCCGCTGCTTGTCGTTCAACCTGGGAGGGGCGAGGAGGAGAGGGAGGAGAAGAGATGCGCTGCCTCGCTCGTGCCCAGTCGCGTTCTTCTTTCCTGGCGTGACCCCGTCCGCGGGAGGCAGGCGGCGGGCGCGGCGCAACGGTCTCCAGTTCGTTATAAAGAAGTTGCGCGACCGTTGGTTTGAGAAGTTGACTCGGGGAGAGGAGGCGGATGCGCCGCATGAATGACTCCTGGTCTCGTGGTGTCGGCGACACCGGCTCTTCTCTCTTCCCCCGTCTTTTTGCGTCTGGAGCGTAGTACTTGCGCGCAACTCGTTGGCCATTTTGTTTTTTTCGAAAAGGGGAGAAATATTTTTATGCCACGTGATTCTTTTTTTTTTTAATTCAGAAGGATGTATTTTTGAGGAAATTGGGTTGAAAACGTTACTGCCTGGTCTTCTTTTTTTAACCTTGATTGTATTATGAATAGGAGGATTTGTTACAATGAGTAAAGCTACTGACCTTCTAAAAACTGTTCTGTTTAAACGAAAGGTGGAGTTTCCGAAGCTAGATATATGTTATCGTTGTGTTGTTGTTTTCTTTGCCCTATAATCATAGACTGCCTAAACACACACACACACACACACACACACACACACACACACACACACACACACACACACACACACACACACACACACACACACACACACACACAACACACACAGACAGACAGAGCAGACGACACAGCAGGGCGTGTCGAGTTGATCGACTCCTCATCGTTCCTCGCCCAACGACATTGCGACATTTGCCGATAAAAAATCCGAAGAACGAATCGTGGAGCGTGGACGTATTAAGTCACGCCTTATCAGTGATTATATAGCACATCGTCTGCCGTTCCTTTGTTTTGCTTTCGAGCGACTTTCTGCTCTATAATACCAGCCCTTCTGTGGAGCGTAGCGTGCATTCACTTGTTGGAGGCATGTACTTACGTATACGCGATGTTCCGAGTGTAGAAAGCTGGCACAGAAGACAAATATCGTGTTGAAGGGGGATAACGAACTCCCGCGGTGGCCCGTGTCTTGTTCCGAGGGATACGGAGCGTCCAAGTTTTCGATTTTGGTTTCGGCTCTTGTTTCGCGAGTGGGGCTACTTTTCAGCTGGTCCGCCTCTCCTCCACTCGACCCCGCAGCTGCCCCTTCAGATAACGCAATCTGCCGCAGCCGTTTTTCTCTCGCCTCGTTCTCCCCTATACACGCATCTTCCTTTGTTGTACTACGATCCCTCCCTTCAAAGCGACACAGAAGAGCCGTATCACGAAAGATGTGTTCTACTGGGAGAAAAACAGAAAACCGAAGCTCGGTATAGTAGTTGTGTAATTAGGCGCCTTTTTATTTCCCTTTTTTTATTTTTTAGTTAGGATCTCGCGTGGTACGACCAACGTCTTTGAGCGTCGGCCTTTGCGCTAATAGCTCGGACCTCTCGCACGCGCTCACTTGGTACCCTCTGAAGGTTGGGGTGGCAATTGCTGCGGAGAATAGTCGTGACCGAGCGATTTAGACTCAGCTAGTGGAACATGTGGGGGAAAAACGATCTTCGGTAAATGTACTCAAAGCTCAGCGGTGCTTAGCTGGCAAGCACATTGACGTCCCATGGCTCGAAATGTCGCGACCAGGCACTGGATGTATTTTCTGGCTGGCTCGGCTGCTCTTCTTCGTAGACGACCTCGGTTTTAAGTTTAAAAATGGTAAACACGTGCGAAAAACAAAAGCGCATAACCTCGCGGACCTGGTTAGTTGAGCTGTGGGGTAAAGGTGCGTTTGCCACCCGAGCGACGTGCCAGGACGATACTTAGCGAGCATGTTTCAACGCGCGAAACCATAAGTGGATAGTTTTGCGCGTACTTAGGAAAGTTGTTTTGCGCGCGCTTACGTACAGTGCTGGAGGGGGGGGGAACTGCTTGGGACGTCGCGCTATGCGACCAGCGCCATGACGGAGTGGTTTTTAAATATGGCCGAGGAAGACTCCGCAGTGCGTGATGCTAATCTGATACCTTGCTTTTTGTCCTCGCGTACACACGTTAATCGCGCTAATTTGTTTTGTTTCGCGCGTCGCTCAGGGTTGTCGGGACAGTCCCCTCTATTTCTGACGTCTGGAAGGCTGCGTTTTCGCGGACATCGGCCAAATATCTACGCCACTGCAGGGTAAACATATTTGTTCTTCGTTCTTTGTATTAGATCTCTTCACGGGTGTGCTGGATGTATCTAACGTCGCAGTTACCGCGGTAACATGAAGAATTATCGATGGAATGTTCAACGCTACGAAAGCACAAATGCGGAGCTTCTGTTGAAGCGTCTTGCGCTGGCTGAACAAGCATATCCATGATTGTGTCTTTGAAGAGGCGCCATTGCTGACCGTGGCACCGCGATCGCAGGGCGATCCACGCGCAGCGTGGAAGAACCAAAAACCAATTCCGACGAACGTTGTAACGTGTTACGCCTCTCGCAAGAAAATTCAAATGAGATAAAAACAAAACGCGACAGCGGCATGCAGGTTGTCACGTCGAAGCCAACCTTGCGCGTTGGACGGCCTTGTGACAACGTATGGTCGCCGCCGTTGGACAGCATCTGTGTGTGGCAGCAGAGGGAGGGGAGAGGCGCGCTCATAGTGTCGTCGTTGCCGCAATGGTGCCTGATTAGCCATAATAAAAGATTTCGCCCCCTTGCCCGAGGGAGGAGAGGAAGACGACGCGGCAGGGCCCGCTATTCTTCGCCGGAAGGTCACAGCAATCGGCGCTAGCCTTTTCTCTCCCCCTCTCTCCCCCCCTCCCTCCTTCTTTTTTTTCATTATTATTATTGTGGAAACACCTTCGCGCCGAAGGCTGACTCACGACGGCCGGCGTTATGGCGCGGTCGGAGACAATCGCCGCCGGCCGGTCTTACCTTCTTCTGTTTCTTTTTTTTTTTTCCTTTCTATTGGCCGCTGTTTGCGCTTGCCAGAAATACGCCTCTGAGCCCGCGGGCAGGCAGGTAGGCAGGCCTCGTCGCCGGCGAAGGACGGTTCGGTCGGGCTCGGGCTGTTGTTGTTCCCTCAGGTCGTTATGTGTTTTCGGGAGGTGTATCTCTGTCTGCCTCTCATTCCGCTGTCGGTTTTCACGGTTGTCCTCTGGAAACGCACTCATCGGTTCCTTTCTTCTGCTCGCTCGTAACGACCGCGCAGCTTTTGTCGCTGTGGTGCGGCGGCGCCGCTGGTGGCTGGTGATTCTGCGTCGTGCGTGAACGCTTTGCGCGGGAGGCTTGGCTGGTTGACGGCTGGTGCCTTGACACTTTGATTGCTGCACGCGCGCAGCGGGATAAGTAGATGTTTGACGGCATCGCGCTTTCCTCTCTGTAATCGATGACGTTGCTTTGCGAGGCCCAGTGTGCGCAAGCGGAAGCCTGCTAGTTAAGCAGTATTGACAACCTTTATAGTGTGTGACGACATTGTGGCTATCTTCTCCGGTCTCTATTTTCTTGCTCAGGAGATATAGCTAGTTATGCTCTGGAGACCTTTAGGTCTAAAAAAATGTCCATGCGTCTCTACATTTTAACATAATATTCGGAGAGCAAATTGTGTCCGCCTAGAGAGGCAGTTCGGCGGATGACTCTACTGAGAAAAGCGTCTCTGAGTCTTTCGGCGCGCGATGTCTCCGTCGGTAGATCGCAGTGTTTGATCTGCGAGCGCTCTGTGGGAAAATAGAGGCTCGGGATTTTTTCTAAATTTATTTATCTGTGTTTTGTTATTTCATAATTAAGCGCAAGGCATACCAGGTCCCTAATTTTTATATCGTTATTAAAAGCACATGGGAGAAACTAGTCTGGTAAAACTCTTTGTTTGCGAGGTCACTCGCGCAAGGCAGTCACGTTTTAAAGCCACGCTCATGAGCCTATGCGTGTCATAGCGCTTCATAGTACTATTGGGTGACGGATAGAATTTTATCAAGAGCTTCGCCGCATGATTTCATTGGTATATACGGAGAATAGTTTCATGCTCTTATTTGATAATTGGAGGTCGATGAGACTCGCGCAACCACGGACCGAAGAAATACGTGGAAGGACACGAGGACTCGTGCAGCGGGCTCGAGCATAAATTGATACGGAACTCTATTCGCGGCGAGAACTTTGGGTATCGCCGCCTGGCGGAATATTTTCACTATCCAGAGTGAGGAGACTTCAGTTTCCTCCGCTGGTGCAAGCACGTGCAATGCCAAGCTTCTGTGCACTATGAAAAGTAAAACATAATCGCGTGGGTAGCACGTGCACTACTCATAGTGAGGAAACCAGAAGGCCCCCAGCGCTTCTGTTACCGCGATGAGATTAAAACCAGTCTGTTACCGCGATGAGAGGTTTCTCCCTCGTCCACGGGAACGAGGGCTCGGTGTTGCGGGGTTTCGTTAGAACGCCCCCCTGTCGCTCGTGAAACAATGAGCTGAGAACGGGACCTTTTCACCACCGACCACACTTTCCTTCGGCTCACGTACTCTTCTAAAGTCCCCCGCTCACCACCCCCGCTTTCTTTCTAACTCCACATTTTGTCGCATTTCTTTCTTTTTTATAGCTAAACTGCAGTAACTATTTATTTTTTTAGAGAGAAAGAAAAATGTATATACTCGTAAAACACATTTAAAAAAAACCGCGTCATAGGCAACGGTTCTCCCCGACCGGAAGGAGAGTCCCCTTCCTCTGCGTTCTCTTATTTCCTCTCCCCTCCACCTTCTCCCAAGAAAAAGCACACAGCGGCGACATAAGCACGAGGGTGCGCACGCACGCGCACGCACGAACGAACGCACATCCACCCCGAGAAAACTTCACCAGATCTACCACCTGACTCAGGGCACCGCTGCGCGATTTCGTGAGCGAGGCGGGCGCGGAGAGGAACTGTGCCTGCGCGTATGGCCGTGAAGCACGTGATGAACAGACAAACCTACAGTCCCCCTGCCCCCTCTTCTCAACTTGCCCTCGTGCTGATGATGATGAGGCGGTGGCGGCAACGGAGGGGAGGGGGGGGGTCACAAGAACCGGGCCAAGTTTGCATGCTCGACGGGGAGGAAGGGGGGGGGGGCCAAGTGGGGGGGACAGGAGGGCTGCGTGGTGGGGAGACTGGTGGGGGAACCTCACAGGATATGACGACACGGGTCTCCTTTCCCTCTCTTTCTGCCCCTCTCTGCCTCCGTCCGTGGTTCAGGTGTCGTCCGTCTTCTTCACTGTTTTCTCCTCTCTCTCGTTCGTCTCGGAGGCCCCCTTTTCCCTCTCCCTACACACTTTACTACCTTACTACAACTACAACTCCTCTCCATTGACATTTCGAGGGAGAGCGCGTGCGCCTGCTTGCCCCAAGGAGCCAGCCGGCCGGCCACATGGTCGCACGTCGAGGATAGTGGTTTGTTCGTGAGCTGGGCTGCTGCTTGACTTGCGCCGCTCGTCTCCGGAAACCGTTCCTGCTGTCGCACGCACGTGCTACTGCCGCTGCGCCAGAAAGTGTGGCCGCATTCGGGTGCAAAAAGAGTGGAACATCTGTTTCTCGTCGCCGACCGGACACTTCTTCTTTGTCCCGATATTGGATGCCAGTCCTGCCCGAGGTCGAAGCGGCCTGAGCGATGCGTCGTGCTTTCGGATTTCTGCCAGAGTCGTAGCGGCTTGACGTGCTTCGGTCAACGGCAATAGACAGTGAAGTTCTACTCGGAGAGGCTTTCAGTTGGAGTGATGAAGAAATCGTCAGCGTCACGGATTACTGTCGTGGATTTCTCCCGGACAAGTTAGAACCGTCGTCTAGTCGTGCAAATTGCGTCCCAGTTTTCGTGTCTAATCAAAATATTTTATCACGGAGTTGATGTGCTCGCTGTTCCATTCGCCCCTGAGAAGCCTGCGTTCGGCGAGGAGTTCTCCGTGAGCATAAATTTTCCGAAGCTCGAATGACGATGGTGCTCAGCGAAGAAGCGAGAAGGCCGCAGCTGACCAAGGTGCGATCTCAGATGCTGCCTCCTGGACCTCCGTCGCCGGACTCGACGCCTCCGAGGATGGGGCGGGAGCCCAGTAACCATCACAGCCACAACGATTCTTCGTCACGGACTGAATACAAAATGAGGCCGCCGCCCGCGCCCAAAGGAACACTCCACAAACCCACCAAAGGTGAGGCCAGTGACGTGCGGAGGGAATAGTATTGCGTTCGCCATGTGAAAAACAGGATGGTTGCTGCTTGCAATTCGTTCCATTTCACGCTTGCGGAATTCATCCGGTATCGATGCAGCGATTAGCGGGAATACGAGTTGCTCGTGAAGCGTGGTCTGTTGCCGCGGCTGGAGCAATTTTGCAGCTTCCTCTCTGCTCTGAAACTTGAAAAGTTACACGGCGCGGTCCAGTGGATAGGGGTACTCACCGGTGGCGCTTTGGTTGCCAAGGGCATGGTAGCGCTTTTTAGACGAGTACAAAAGAAAGAAAGACAAGAGCAGACACGAGCGCTTCTTCTCTTTGAATTAGTGCTACGAGCATTACCTTCGTCCGTAGTTCGTTTGCGTAATTGAGATTGCAGCAGATCGGACCTGGAGGGTTCACTATCGGGTACGATGGATGAGGAGTGTAGGGGTTACGTAATCCGGTTGATCCGGGGTCATACCAGACTATTGGAGACTATCGCATTTATATACGCGAATATATATCCATGGCGAGGGCATTACTTCTGTACCAGCTCGTTCTGTTTTAGCAGAATAGGAAGTACAGATGTGCGTTTTCGTGAATTTAAATAAGCAGTTCTTACATGTATGATGTACCTCATCAAGCGCAACCATCGCGCTTTTCCGTTGTTCGAGCTTTGCCACAACTTCTAGGTCTCCGAAATCGGGCGGTTGGTTTTGAAGTCGTAGATTTAAAGGTGAGGGTTTTAAATTGAGATGCAGCTGTTAAGGAACCGTATCTTCGACACTTGCTTCATAGTACGCTAGCGCTATTTTGCAGACGATAAGGTCAGGACAGCTGCGCATCTGCGTCTGCATATAAGTAAGATTGCTTCGACCTTCACATCCTTAGGTTTAATCTGCCACCTTGACTTCTCTGTGTACTTTCTTTGTCGCTACGTGGCTGCGCATTCGAAGCACGGTGGTCGTTCATTTCAGTCCGCGTGAATGAAACGGCGCGTACGCGCTCAGGTTTTCACACAAAAGAAGAACAAAGGCGAGCTAGGCGGCGGTTATCTTGGGAGTCCAAAGCAGATCCGGCCTGCTTTGCATAAGCGCGATGCCAACAGCAACAAAATCACGCTGGAGGTGATGGATGACGGAGGAAGACCGAACATAAGCATGGCCATGCTTTTGCGCGTGCGCCTGGGGCGTTAAGCCGATTCGCGTATCCCACGGTGGCCGACGATCGGCGAAGAAGAGAGTCGAGCAGGCGAGGAATCTCGTTTTACGCGTATTTCCGTTCGTCCCTTTGTTCCCGGAGTCGGTGCCGCCCTCGCTCTTTCCGTAGCCGTGGCCTTCTCGGGACAGTGGGGCGCGAGCGTGTCTGCTGGCTCGACTGGTTGCCCAAAAGGAAATTGGTGTGACCAGTCACGCGCTCCTCGTGAGCGAACGCCCTTTTTGGGGGGTCCTGACTTTCTGTGCCTCGTTTCACTCCTCAGTGCCGTCGGAAAATGACTCGAGCCTTCGCGAATGATGACGGCGAACTGTACGTGCTCCGTGGAAATGCTGTAATTAATGGCGCGATTTTGTCCGGGCACTTCGTTGGCAGATAATTTTCAGGATTAGGTGGGCTTATGGGAAGAGCTCAGACCTCAACAGGCCTGATTTGTCACTCTCACCGGCATCCGTTTTGGTAAAGGATGCTGAAGGAGCATTCTACACTTGTTTCACGGACTTCTTCGATCGATTCAGCAGTCAGAAGTATATTGACTGGAGAGTGGATGTTCGTTCAGAATGAGTCACGTCAAGAGAGCGCAAAGGAGCCCTCTATTCGTACGTCACGCGCCCCACATCTTTTATCACAACAGCGATGGCGAGAAGACTGGCAACTTTAATTTAATACCGCTGTAATGTTACCAAGTCTAGTCAGGGTCAGGGTGAAGGTCCCTCGCCTGACTCACGTTCTGAAGGTACAAGAGGACAGTGACCAGCGTCAACAGCGAACACAGGGCAGCTCTAGACTGGTCACCTTTTGGGGAACCCCCGTCGTTTTCTCCGTTCTCGATCTTCTTCCCGGGGAACTGCGGGGAAGATCTGGGCGTTTGTTGCGTCGTCTTTCTCGTTTTTTGTCGTTATAATTCCGTACGAATCGGCTCGCGAACTTGAGCGGGTAAATTGATCTCGCAGCAAAATTCCCACATTAAATTACTTGCTTGCGCGTAATAATTACGCCGCCAGTAGATTGGCAGTGTCTGGTCGAGACCGGGAGACGAGGAACTGTCTCCGACTTCAACGCGGCTTTAGAAGGCGAGTTGCGGACATTCCCGCAACCTGTAAGCAAGAAAGTGAATCGGCACGTGCGGTCGACGAGGTTTCCTTGTGAAACGATTGTTTTGAAATAGCGTTACAAGGACGCTGATTTTGTTGCTTGGTTCGGGTGGGTCATGGAACATTGCTCGGGATGAACGCAACCAGCGTACTTTAGGATAAGGCTATTCCCAGAGTCGCGTTATTTTCGTGTCAAATGTGGCTTGTTTAATAGGCCCGCGATTCATGACTACACAATTGCAATAGAATCACTGCCAATGTTCTTGTGTGTCCATAAGGCAACGTGTGCCCTTGACACCTTCTTTGATTACGGACGTTATAGATCGCTTTTCTTTTTGGCTAGGAAGCCAATATTTTACTGTATTTACTGAATGCTTTGTTAGCGCACGCGCGATTCTTGATCCTTGCAAATAGAAATTGAGGAGGAAAGTGCGAAGCAACATTTGAAAGATGTTGCGTGGCTGTTAATTATGATCAGACATCGTTATCAATGAGTCGTTAATTATGACGAGACGTCACGGATTTTGTGTGTGACAGATGGTGTTAATGATGATCTCTGTATGACACGAGCTTTATTGTACGTTAATAGAGTCGAAACCTTTGACAGCGGGCTGTGCATGATTTTTTTTTTTAATGTGCGGATTGTGCATGGAGGCGGCCATAACTATTTTAGTATTTCAACCCGCTAATTTCAATTTCTTAGCGCCCTCGAAAGAAGTGGTTCGAAAACGACAGAAATCAATTCCACAAAAATGTAGGTATAACAAAATCTCGTCTCATGATTTGCCAACTGTCCGCATGGTGCACCGGCCACTTTATCTGGAGAAGGACGGGGGGGGGGGGAGGGGGGAGGGGAGGGGGAAGCGGTTACTGACTGAGCGCCGCGGGCGTACCTCTTCATCGGCTACAGCCTGGTTCTGAGTGGCCGTGTGTAGCCCGCCAATTTAGGCTTGTTCTCTAGTCGCCAGCCTGGATTATCCGCTGACTCACCAATCAAGAAACTTTCCCCAGCAGTACACTGTCGGCTCCGACGACCGGTGTCCTCTAATCGTGTTTAGCCGCTCTCCCGCAAAGTGCCTGCGTCCTCGGTCTCCCGTCCTGCGTGGCTTTGTGCACGCCTGACTCGGACAAATCCCCCGCTTTTTCCTATTCGCGCGCAAGCTCCGAGAACCGAAATAATCCCCGCTTGTGCACCTTTTTCTTTCTTCGAACCTCCTTTTTCCACGACGTTGGGTTCATTGAAGATGGTCGCTTTAAAAAAGGAAATGTAGGTTTCGAGTCGGCAACTGTGGAAATTTGAACCCGAAAGTTTCTTTCTTCCTCTAAACGGTTCGTTCCCCGTTCCAGGTTATGATAGACCGCAACGGACGGTACGAGCCTTCATAGGCGATCAGCGCTGTGAAGGCATCACGTGACTACGCTCTCCGTACCACGCCGCGCCCTTCCAGAGGGTCACGTGGCACTCACATGGCGTTGGATCGGCTTCGATGGCTCGTAGTGTCCTCTGCTGTCAATCATAAGCTGAAAAGTACAGCCGGCTTACTATATTTTAGAGCGCAGCTCTTAGGCGCCCGTTTTCGTCTTGAGTGGCGTCGCCGTCGCCGTAACCGCACGGTGCATTATGGGTAAATTTCTCCGCTAAATTTAGCGGGAGAAAACTCTCCGCCAAATTTGGCGGAAAATTTTCCAATAAATGGGAGGCGAGCAGGAGAGGAGGAGAGGCATAGCCTCCTCTCAATACCTTCTCCTTCTCAAGAGCTGCGCTCTAGTTCGGCGTTACAGGGGATTGTAGACGTCTTTCATTTTTTTTTTTCTTCTTGAATTAAAATAATCGTGGCTGTGGGCCCCATATACCCCTTTCGAAATACTGCCCTCCGTTGGCAGCTGTGGAATCCCTGCCCAATGGCGGACTAAGACCTCAAGATCACGGCACAATGGGAGAAACCCACCCACAGAAAAAGGTGATGAGCGCAGTGATGTTGCACTTTCGACACGGTTCTATTGGCTCGTAGGGTTGGCCGCGCTCGGACGTTCGCTATCTTACGGGATGACTTGCCAGTTCCTCGATGCAGTTGTTCCGCCAATGTGTAGTGGTTCCGACCTTCTAATAATCGGCACCCGACTTTCGAAAAGGGTCTATTTGACGTTTGCTGTTCGCAACTTTCATGGCCTATAGGGGGCGTACTAGTTCCTATCAAAATGGCTGTCACGTGTTTGACAGTCGTAGAACATCAGTACGAGGTTGGTTCTGCGACGCGTAGGAGATTCTAATTTTGTGAAATACGAGGGATGCGAAAGCCTTAACTCACAGTTTCACATCGGGAAGTCATAAGCAATAGGCACCTAGCTGTATTCTGAAGCCGATCAACCGCGGGCTAGGGAGCACGGTTTTCACACTGCGGTACCACCGTCGCTTAAAGTTGCGAATTGCGAAGCATGGTGGTAAGCCTCATTCACGTGGTGCGATTTTACTTGCGATTTCGTAACTGCAGCGTCGCTCGTGCGGCAAAAAAAAAAAAAAAAGAAGAAGCCTGGTGGAAGCTGCGCTGCTCCGACGTCGCAGCTGCGAATTCGCACGCAAAATCGCACTATGTAATTAGGGCCTTACGCCGCGCAAACGCGCGCCTCAAAAACAGGCGCCCTACATTTTTTGTTTTGCGTGTTTGTTACCGTTCTTTGTAGTTTCATCTGAAACGTCGTGGGTGTTGGCACGCTTGTACCAGCATATTTGACACCTGCACTCGCTGTTGATCAGTGTCTCCTTATGTCAGTCATGCGATCAACGTTTCGCATTTCTTGATTCCTCTTTGTCGCTCTAAAAAGTCGTTCAGCCTCGGCATCTCTCCCGACAAGTTTTCAGTCCGAATTCTAGCTCCTTTCAGGCTGTTCGCAGCGTCAAAAACACAGATGTCAGGAGAGAGAGCTTTCATGCGTACTACATCATGTCGGACATTAACAAGGAGTGGCGCAGAGGTCTGGGCTGGTGCGAGGCGGTGTAAATCACCCAAGCAGCGGGCCCGCGTAAATCCATCTCGTATTGAATTGCACGTCGTGGGCCCCGCGAAGCCTGCGCGCACAGCCGTCTGTCCGCGCGACCTTTCTGGGTTAGACGACGAAGAACAGCCGATAGAGCGACCCGATTCAGCGTAACCAGTGCCACGGTGCTCACCCGTAGAGCGGGGAGAGCCTCGGCTGCCAGGCGGTTCGTGCGAAGATCGAATTTCCACGTCGGCCTTCCTTGACAGGGACGAGGTCGCAGGTCGTCTTCTCCGATGTAGCCGATCGCGTGGCAGAAAGCGCCGCGCGCGTTTTACAGCTCGGCTTGCGTCTGGGTATGTCGCACGCGTCTTTGGAAAGTTGCTGATTCCTTTTAACAATGCCCTCTCCGGGCCTTTCGTTTTCTATGCCGTTTAATATGCTGGAATGAAGTTTCGACCTTGGTAGCTGGCGCGGCTGTTAAATACATGAGCTACGTCAAGGCGAACCTCTGGTTACTGTACGAGACGAAATCGAACGAAAGCCTCAATTATCAGTTCTTGCCGTATTTCGATGCGTTATAATTTCACTGCGCAGTAATTTCAGCGTAGTAATGTGGACGACCGTTTTCAGTAGAGAGATTGAAATATACTACAATATTTGCGTTATTTTTTTCTTTTTTTACTGTGGCGCGTTGTTTAGCACGACGACGCAGTCGCTCCGTTCGCCACAAAACACTCGAGCGCAGATTCATCTCGAAGGGAACTCGCTTCGGATTTCTGGTGCATTCTCCCGAATTCTATTTATACGTCGGGCACCCCGTCGCGCTCTGGAAACGCGTGGCCATTGAAGTGAGCACCTCTCCGTGGCACCGTCTTCGCGTTGCGCGCGCGTTTCCTACACCTCCCTGGTCCGCACGTGTCTTCTTGGAGCTTCGCGGACGCATACCCCGGCACTCTCTCGCAGACCGCATCTTGTCTCGCCAAGCACGACGCCCGGATGACAACAAAGCTGCGGCATTCTTTGCTCGCCGTCCTCGATACAGCTCCCCAAAATGCGGCAGAAAATGGATCATGGCAGGCAAGAGAGAGACGCTTACGCCATATACTTTTCCTTCTTGCGTTTAGTAGTTGGTTCCCCCATCTTCCTATTTCCTAGAATGAAGACTGCTTCTATTTACCTTCCTACAAAGTTTTTTTTTGTTATTTCTTTTCTCCACGTAGCACGAGCTGTGATGTATTTTTTGTGGGGTACGTGTTGTTTCTTGGTTGTTTTTGTCGCGCTGCCAAGCGGGCCATATGGTAGGCCGGTGGTGACGCTCTATACCTACTGCTGCTGCTGCTGGTCTGTCAGGGAGTTCCCTTCTGTGGACACCGTTCTCTGCTACTCGCTCTCGCTGTCTCTCTTTCACACCCTCCCTCTCTTTGCCTTTTATTTTTCTTCTTAAAAGCTGAGGGGAAGAGTGATAAGACACGGTAGTTCTCTCCCTTTCGCGCTTGGTGGGTGCTTTTCGAAGATTTTCAAGAAAAAAGCTCCCTCGCGGAAAACATAAAAAAAAAAAGTGAACTGAGTTGCTCACAGCTGTGCATCTGGAGAAAGATCTCTGGCCGAGCGCTCTTTCTCGAGTTTGACAGTTCTGGTTTTTAGGGGTGCTGCGGAATTTTTTTAACGCTAAAAGAGAGGAAAAATAACTAATTAAATTAGACTCATGGACTAGAAGCCGTCAACTGCTCGAACTTTGTTGGAAGACTTGTTTCATCCAGAAATCATTCAGATGTAAGAAGCTCGCTCCTTCGGCTTGGTTGTGTCATACTGCAAAGAAGCTAGGACCTAGGCGAAAAAATTGTCATTTTGTGTTCTGATGACAATTAGCAACTGGCAGCATTCGCGGCTAGAAGCATGCGCGCTGACGTTTTAATTTTGGCAGCATGGAGACGCTTGTTCTCGCGCGTGACTCTTAATCACTATTCACTTGCAACAGCGGAAGAAAAGCACTTTTGAGCGAATCGACTGCCGGGCTTCTCCGGTTGCCTCTAAAGAACTTCGGACTTATTTCCAAGCGTCAGATGACCTGGACTCGTAAAATATTGCCTTTTTCTTGTCGGTGTCTGACGCGCGCCCAGTAATATTTTCGTCCGAAAAACTCAGCCCCAACATTTCGTAATATTTGTTGATATGAATTACGACAAGGCCGATCTGGCAATATATATGTACGCGACGATATGACGTGAAAAGAAACGCATCCGAATAGCATTACCATTTACATCTCCTGAAGCGTTGTGGCCAACACTGGGTACGCCAAAATAAATCATAGCTGAATAACAGATGCGTGTTATCTCTAAGGTCACACTATAAAAACAGACTTGTTGGTTTAAAAAAAAATCTTGCGAATGATATGAGCAAAAATAAACGAAGCAAGCCGCTTTTCCTTCCGCTGGTTTCCAAAGAGAACAGCGAGGCGCCTTTAAAACGCACTTTCTTTTGAGACGTTCTGTCACGAAGACCACCGGACCGGCTAACCGTTTCCCACACAAGCGTGTCGCGAATGTTTTGACCTGTCCAGTGTTTCGACACCGTGACGGGCACACTCGGTGCAGTTCGACGACACGGGATTTGAGCTGCGGCCCCCATTAACAAAACCAGTTTGACCTGCTGAAAATCCGGACTCCACTCCGCCTCGATCTGCTCCGTCCCCCCGCCCCTTGAAATGCTTTGTTCCTTCTCGATTTAACTTCTCAATCGTACTTTTTAAAAGGCCCTTCCACCGCAAACTCTTTGATGCCTTTTTCTGGGGGAAAAAGAAAAGTCACTGTCTAAACTCTCGACGCTCGACAAAGAGGGGATTCGGAATTAAAAATTAAGTCAAGTTCTCACGTTTCGCCTAGGGAGTCGCAACTGTGCCAGAGCAGTCTGCCCATCACGCCCGAGTGCGTTTTATTATTTTTTTAAAGGTCCGCTCTTTGAGAGATTGAATGGTGCGATTTTTCGTCGCTTCCGTCCTCGGTGCTCTCGATCGGAGAGCGCGCTTTTTTTGTTTTTGACAGAAGGCTATCGAGGAGCACACGCGCTCCGACGAGTGGTCGAACTCCGACCGTGAGATTTTCTGGCTTGTGTCGACACAATGCCGCGACGAAAGACGACGTACTAGAACTGTCGTAAAAATCGACAGCTTTATCACTTACGAATTTTTTCACGCGTGATAGCGAGTCTCTTGAGCGTTGCTGAAACCGGTTATCTGCATGAACACGAAAGTGGGTTTCGAACGGCGAAGATGCTATTTATTAGGAAGAAGATTGACTTTTTTTACCTTCAAGCTGATCAGAACCACCGAGTTTGGTTGTTCGGGGCTTCAATATTTGTTTCCCTTTGCCGTTCTCCCGGAAACCGGGTATAAATAACAGCTCGTAGAAACGAGGCTTTAGAGCTCAATTTTCTCGGTGGTCTAAAGAGGAAGACCAGGGGCAAGGGCACGAGTGTTCCGTTCGGTTAAGACTCGTGTTCTCACTGACTGAACACGAGTTTTAGCCGAACGGAGACGCAGCACTCGTGTTACATCCCTGCTCCGACTTTAACCGTTTAGATAATTTCGGACATTCAGCACCTACAGGCTTGTTATATAGAATGTGTTGGTAAAAGTCGACTTTATGTAATTACGTCGACCCATATTAGAACAAGTTAATCATGACACATTGTGTGCGTCATTGTTTATCCCAAGTTTGATGAAGTCAGTTTTTTAACAGGGAAAGAGAGAACGCGAGAGAGAAAAAAAAAAACACACCTTTAGTTACACCGCCCATGTTCGTGCAGTGAGGTCCAGAGGGTGACAGAAAGAGGAAGAGGCCGGGGTCGTGACCTATATTATAAAAAACTGCGTTATGTGCTTTTTTTGTTACTTTTTAACATTTAGTTTTTTTTTTTTTTTTTGGCTTCTTTCGGTTATGTCAAACTCGACTCATTGTCAGCACTGAAAGGCTGACAGTTAAAGGGGCCCTGCATTCTCGAAATTCGCTTTATTTTAAAAGTTATAGGCAAATTAAAATTACAAAAACAAGCAAAAAAATAACCTCCCTCATGATGTCCTTGTTTCCTTGAGCGGCCGTGAACTAGAGGAGGACTAGTGAGCTCATCGAGCGCTCACGGCTGCCGCACTCCGTGTCGACGGCTCGAGAGGGCACCACTAAAGCATGTTCTGGATAGGCTGTATGTAGCGGGCAGCCAGGGCGCTCTCGCATTGATTTGCTGCGCGATTAAACACTAATTCGGCATGACACTTCATTGGCCGCCAACCACTGCAAACACGGGGTAAAGATCAGTTCTGAACGGGAGCCACTTCGCGCTGCCGTACCACCAAAGGCCAAACCGCAAGCCAAAGCTGCTCGCCGAAGGCCTTCGGAACGCTCGCACCCGGTTGGATCCTCCTGTCCATACGACCGCAGCACCGCCGCGTACATCCGGGACCTTTCCGTGTCGGCGCCTGATCCCACTACTCCTTTCTAGTAGGCGCCGCCTTTTCCACCGATTGGTGGCGGGTATGTCGACGGGTCATTTATTGTTTCCGTACTTTATAAACTGCATTCGTTTCTTTTCTGATCTCAAATACTGAACAAAAGCTACTTTTATAAATAATTGAAACGGTTCGCGCCACTTATATTTTGTATTTCGACTAAAAAGAAGCTTTTATCGGCTCTGACCAGTAGTAAGCCCAGGACCAAAGACGTCACATTTTGCGTGCTTTCGGTACCGCGGGTTGCCCTTGTTGGTGGAAAAGGTTTCCGCGTCGTCCGGTTAAAATATGACGCACTGATATTTAGTTACTCTCTCCGTGCCCGCTGGCTTGCCCGAACCCCAAGAGACGTGGAAACCGCAAAAAAGGTAAATATGATTGCAGGGCCCTTTAAGGCTCCGAACTGCAGTACGCAGCATTCTACCATTTTCTCTCGGGCAAGTTAGATAAACTTTGAAGACTCGGATAGCGAAGTTCGCAGGCAAAAGTTGTAAACAAAACTAGCATTATCATTTTTAATGTCATGAAAAACACGTTATTCGTGTTTTTGTTGTTTAACGCTGTGTTTTGTTTCGGGTATCGCTTTCGCAACAGCATCTCTCATTGCACAGTCGCGCTCCCTTGAAGCTCCGCCCCAGTCTAGAAAGAGTTCTTAATAGCTAAATGTATGCGTAGGAACTTTAGGTCCGCAGTCTTACCACAGACACGAGACGCAACCAAATTTTGTGAATTGGCACGTGCTGCAGGTTGCCATAGGCGAGCAGCACGCGTACTAATCGTTCGCTGTCCCATCCACGCACCGATTCACCTGGTGCTACAAACAAGGGCAGCCGGCGAAACAGACGGTCGCCGCGAAGCTCTCGCTCCATTACGAGAGGCGATAGAGAATCCAAATCCGACCAAACGACTACTCTGCACCACCCTACAAGCTCGCTGCCGCTATTCTCAATTTCAACGTAACTTGGCAAAGAGCGAATGGTTCGGGCCCCTTAGAGGCAAATCAGTGACGAAATAAATCACGTGAAAGTTCTTAGCAGGAATGCGCTCCGATAATAGGTTGTCACGTGCCTCACTCCTGCGCTCTGATTGGCTCGCTGGGGCCTTAGATTTCTCCGTTTGCCAGGTTACGGTGAAACGGAGTGTGGCCATCGCCGCAGTGGCCGTCGAGTCCACGCACGCATCCCCTCGTAGCAGGGAGCGGAGCAGACACCGCCGGGTGCGCAGCAGGTGCGCGGCGGCTGAAGCCAAGCCGAACACCCCGTCCAGGTTAGCGCGGGTTCCCCCCGCGGCCAGGGGGTTAGCCTCGCGTGTGTCCGTCTCCACGACCTCGCTTGCCAGGTGGCTGCGGCGCGATGCGTGCTCACGGGACCGCCACTCCTCCTTGTCGGGGTTCCCTGCTGTTGCCCCCGGGACGTGGCGACGGCTTGGCGAGCGTCCTTCCATTTCATGGATGACGAGTCTGAGAGACAAGGATCGAGTTCGGTTTGAGACAAGGGGCCAGATGCAGGGGGCAGGGCATATGGATCCTCTTCGCGTCGCGGCCTGGACCCCATAGTTTCCAAAAAACCAATGACGGCGACTTTCTTTTTTTTTTTTTAACGTCAAACGTTTTTTGGTTTCTTGCTTCGGATTTTGTGAAGCCGTGGCCTGTGACATCCCATAATGCAACACGCGCAGTGTTGCATCATGGGACGTCACTGACCTACACACCAATAGACCGACCTCACCAGCTAATATCGTTGCGCCGCTGCTGTCGTCATGGATCATGAGAACTGCGGTCTTTCTCCACGCGCGACAAACCCGCTGAAGCTCTGCGCGAGCCGAGTACGAGACGCCACGAGTTATCTCGAGCATTGCCGCTTGTCGCCTGCGAACTAGTTATGGCGCCATCACGCATGCGTGGAACGCTTAGTGAGATCGGTCTATTAAGTTTCTCTGCCAAATTTGCGCCAAATATTAACTTCACGTGACGTACACACCAATTCAGTCTTCCCGCTAAATTTAGCGGGGAAATTGACGTCACGTGACATGCTAGAACTTTTCCACGTATGCAACACAATGGCCCGGCATTTTGCTTCGCAACTTTTGGAGGTGGTGCTGTCCGAGTCAAATCGAAGGTCTAGAATCTACATTTGTTTCACGCGACCTTCTACATGTTAATTAAAATAAAATAAAAAATAAATAATGATGAAATGCATCGACTTTTTTTTTGTTGAAAGCACTCAGTTATGTTTGACAAAAAAGTAATCGACCGTCACTTGAAAAAAAAAAAAAAGTAACCGCTAGCTACTTCAGATTTTCAAATCGACAGATTTTTCTGCCAGTTCGAAAACGGGCCCTTCGAACTGTCTATTATTAGAATTAGAATCACAAAGTTACAAACTACTCGCCTTTTCAATACAGCAATTTTGGTGGAGCATCTTTTTGCCTGAAGCTTGATAGAAAACTAGTACGGACAAAGGGCGGCGCCATTATAGGAAGGCGAGGGAAAAATAGTAACGGTTTACAAGTAATTCTAGTACATTAAAAAGTACCCAGATTACTCTTGTGATAACTTGCTATCAAAATGATGTCAGGATTACAAAATTACGCCAGAAAATAATTGATTGCATGTAATTTGATTACTCGTAATGAGTATATAACACGTCTGGTCCCACGCTCGCACGTCTCTTTCGGTTTCGCGATCGGACATTCGTCGGATGTCCCGCGTAGAAAAATATAAATCAGATACTTTCCAATCGGGGATCGGTACCGGGGTATCTGGTCTCGGGCCCATGTTGTGATCCCTCAGAAGCTGGGGAGACCGATGCACCATGGCAGTTGTTTGCATACTTTATAAATTGCTTCGTTATTAATTGAGAAATACTCATTGCATTCGGATCGGAGCGTTGTGATATCCGACATCGCTGTTATGGGCTGGTTGTGAAACCGGTGACTTCGAGGGCCTTTCGAGCTTGGCCTTGCGTGGAATCTTTTTTTTGCGGTTGCTATGGCTCCTGGCTTTTGATACTTGTATTTCGAAGATGCCGGGGGCGACCAACTGTGGCTGTGTTTATTCAAAGTGACAGAGACAGGTTTTTTTTTTATTGGCTGGTTTGGCTCTGTGTGTGGCACACTGATTGTGAAGTTTGTATTGTACTGGATAGTAAAATGTGACTTGTGTGGGTGCTCTAAATGGAAGTGAGAAGTATATACTTGCCAAATAAAATACGGGCTACGGGAAGCATGTATGAATTACACTCATTAATGGCATCACACTTAGGAGGAGTTCAGCAGTTATCGTTCTTCATTGTTTCTCACGACAATAGATTGGGCATCTATGATATCACTACGTTTTCTTCACGTGTACATTTGAACATATATTTATTTTCCTGTGAACTACTGGGATGCTTATACGTGGTTTCAGTTCTAACGATAAAAACCTCTAATTGTATTTTTTTTTACTGCGCGAATTTGCTTAATGTATAGTGTAGGAACAAATTCTAGTTTCTAGAAATATGCACTTTGTGAGGTTGAAGCGAACAACAAAACCCAGAATTTCGTTGTTGTTTTTTTGTTTTGTTTAATACATGTTATTGAAAGTAGCCATCTAAGGAAGGGCGTGTGGGGCAAAGATGTTTGCGGTTTGTTTTTCGTTTCTTGTATTGATTTTTGTTTGCCCATGGACATAATTTGCTCGCGGCGGGAACGCTTTCCAACTAGTGTTCTAAAACATCGCGAAACTATAAAAAAAACGCTCTAAAATTACATACAACAATAATTAAGAAAAACAAACATGATTCTTCACTTACTTTTTGGGAGGCGAATAATTTCACCTCCACTAGCTGTCGATAGACGCGTGCCTCGCAAAATTCAGAGCACGGCGCAAGAAAAACCGGATATCCTTCCCATAAGCACTGGCCGATGCCGAAAAAAAAATTATATATATTCGCGCGAAGGTGCCGAACATGTCGCACTTATTTATGGGCCGTCGGTTGGAGACATTCTGGAGGCACGGGCGGAGTTCACCGTGTCGCTCTGGCACCGTTGCGGGGCGCCGCTTGCAAATGAGGGCAGCAGCAGTCTGATGCCCGATCTGGTGTCCCTTGTGTCGCGTGGATGTCAGGCTCCTCCCCCCCCTGCCGTCCTCTTCGGCCAGATCGTAAATAAGGAGAGGTGCATAGTAAAAAAGGCTGCGCCGTCTTCTCTCCGCAGCTTCGCCTTCATTCTAACGGACCCGCATGCAATCTCTAGCTCGAATCTGTCGCCGCCAGCATTTCTGATGCGGTGCGTCACGCGGCCTCTTATCGTCGGCCCGCCAAATAGTATACTATACCTGGCTTTGCAACCGTCGCCTCCTGCGTCGGGTTGCGGTGATTCCGTGGCACGCTTCGCCGAACTCCTGAAGTTTTGGAAATGATACGGCAGGCTATTTCATCGGTTGTCTGCGTGTTCTCGTTATCGGGATTTGAAGCTGTCGTGGTAATTAAAATAATGAGAGGGATAATTGTCGCTCCGTAATTTTAATTAATCTTTGGGTTACGTTCTCATCGTAGTTTAGAAGTGGGTGGCTTCGGATGATCATTTTCTCTAACTTTCGTATTTATTTTTTTTATTTTTTACGTTGAGTCTGTAGAGTATCTTGCTTGGGGGGAGGCGGGGGCGGGGGGGGGGATTGCAGATATCAGGTACCGGTTTCAGACACGTTTTGATGTATTTTGTTCGTTCTCACGTATCTTGTATGTCGCCGACCTCAGCCAGACAATGCCATTTGATTTTTTACCTTTTCTCCTTGCACCCCTGTACGTTGAAATATGCTTTATGAGTTCGACAACCGCGCCTATCTTCGCGATCAACGTATTGAGGCTCACGTCAGTGGCTTCTGGGCAGTTAACGTGACTAGCTTCTGGCTGAGTCAGTTTATTTTGACGAGCATCAAAGTCCCAAATGATCGTGGTCCCCGAGCTTCCTTTCGAGGGTGAGGCAGGACCTGCCGATCTTGCAGTTGTTTCTACCTCGCAAACAGTTCGTGACCTTGGCCGCGGTTCGTACTAATGATGCAGGCGTAATCGTCCCGCTTGCCTCTGACTTACGCCCGCTCCTTTTTCTCGCGAGGCACTACCTCACTGCGCATTAGCTGTGAAGCCTGTGACGAGAGAAACGGTCTTGAGTCGAGCATCGCGTGCTAGCAACAGGCACATGCTGTTTGTCCTGGCTTCCCTTCGCTCGCTGGTGTGTGTGTGTGTGTGTGTGTATTGGCTCTTTTTGCGTCTCCGCTACTTGATCTTCCTCCTTCGACTTCCGGCGCTCGGAGAGAAAACGCGTGAGGACCCCTGCTTTCTCTCTCTCACTACATCCCTCGCCCTCCCGTCTCCCCTCGTTTCCCTCAAAATTTTCGATTCTCGAAGCACAGAGTGGGAGATGCACGAGGGAAGGGAGGCGTGCAGGCAGGCAAGGTACCTCGGCGAGCGGCGGAAGACGAGAAACATGCATAAACGCATAAAACGAAAAAAAAAAAAAACAGGCACAGGCAAAGTGGGCGAGTGGAAAACGTCGGCTCCGCGCCGCGTGTTTCACCTGTGCGGCTTTCCCATGGCCTGTGACCCAGTCCTCCGACTTCCCACGGTTCCCGAGAAGGAACAGCGAGACTACGCCGTCTTATGCATAACAAAATAAATAAAAAAAGTACGGAGCTCTTGGTGGCTCGCGTTTTCCTTTTCCTTCCCGTTCTATTTCTTTCTAATTTTCGTTTTCTTACGCTCTTCCTTTCGTGCTTGGCTTTCATTCCTTTCCCCGTATCGCTCGTTCCTCTCTTCCCCCTGCCGTCTCGTAGTACGACGCCGCGCGTCTCGTAGTAAGACTTTTTTTTTCTCTTCCACCCTTCGTTTATGAATGAAAGCGTAGTAGTGTGCGTGCGTGGATGGAGAGAAGAGCGTAAGATGCATGAATGAAACTGGTTTCCATCTCGGAAGCCCCCTTCTCTCCTTCGTCTTTCTTTCGCTTGCGTAGAACGGGAACTTGTTTGGGCTTCCTCTGGCGTCTTGGATGCCCCTTTCTTTTCTGTCTGTATGTGGATCGAGAGCCGATTCGCGCGTGCTTTGAGGATGTGTTTGTTTGAGCTCGACCGGATGGGGCGGAAGGAGGCCTCGAAGACCGTAAACACGCAAACTTGCATAAAGGAAAAATACAGATTCTTGCTGACATCGTGTGGTCAGTTTTCGTGTTCTATCGTTTCAATCAAATCCACCAACTCGCCCAATTTAGTTTCCTCTCTAATTTCGTGGGAGCTCAATAAAACGGGCATTTGAATCAAGAATGGTTCGGATAGTAAATATTTTCGCTGCCGGAGCCTATTTAAAGTTGGTCCTTTTTAAAGCTTTCTTTTTTTTATTCTTTTACCCCTTGTTGCGACACTTTTGTAGCAGGTGGGTTGGTAGCATGGTAATTCGTCATAGGGTGATCCTCCCGATGACAATTCGCCGCACCAATGGGAGAAATGTTATGTAAAAGGGCTGGCTGGAGTGCTCCAAATTATATTCCACAATGTTAAGATCACGTACACAGAATACTCCGACCGTCACCGACCGACGCGACGTAATTGGGTAGGAGTTACTTTTTTCTTTTTTGTAAAGACCATCAAGAAATGGAATGATCTCCCTAGTGAGATGGTTTGTGCCGCAAGTGCGGAAACGTCTTTTTTTTTTTCTTGGTCTTTTGCGATAATGTTTGCTACAGGCGCTGCAGGCTGAAAAAAAATAAAGTATAAAAATAACAAAAGCGGCCAAAGAAACCATCGAATATAAATAGTCGCATCCAATCTAAAAATAATTTTGCTAAAAAAAAAAGAGAAAAAACGTAGGACAAAAACACGAAGGAGAAAAAAAGAAAGAAAACAAGCAAACAAAGATTATAAAAAATAAGAAAAAAATGGACGTAACGACGAAGTCTTAAACACAGTTTTGAAGTTTATCCAACAAAAATCGATCTGCGTGTAATAAATTTCAAAGTTCTGCTGAAAATGCCTTGTTCTGACCGGGTTTTTTCGTATCCCTAGGATTCTGGTTTATATGTATGCCATTCACCAGCTCGCCTGCGTTTTTTCTTTCAACGTTTTTCAACGCAGCAAAGCATTGTGAACTTCCTAATCAGGATTTAACACGAAATCTAGAAAACAAAAGCGACTGATCGCTCTGAAACCAAAACATCATGTACAACAAAGATGTCTTCGAAACTTGATCTTCTACACATGCATGTTGAATGGAATCCCGGACAAAAAGCTCACCGGACAAAAGCTCACCCATTTTTTCACAGATCCGGACAAAAGCTCACCCATTTTTTCACAGACCCGGACAAAAGCTCACCATGAGAAAATTTTATGTTGGTCTTAACACGAGTGCGGACAACTTAGGTGCATGCGTGCGACACAAAAAAGGCAAAAATAAACTAAATCTGAGAGGCGCATGGTTTGTTTATTTTAATAGAAACAAGTTTATTTATCGATTGGTTAGAAGCAAATGCAGTCCCCTACAAGCTCCAGCAGTCTTGGTAGATCTCGATGTACATGCAAGCCCTCGCAAATATTTCTAAGACGATTCTGCAGGCGCAGAGTGGTTTTTCGCAGGCGCATTAACGAGGGCTCACCTCTCCGGGCTTGTGTCAGTGCCGTGGCAACGAGCGCCTGATTTTGCTGTATATTCAGTTAGCCTCAAGATGCTTGCATGGGCGTGGCCGACGAGCTTCTGGAACCCGGTACTCCATCCTTCGCAGGTGTCGCTCATCCGGTCTTTATCTTTAAGAGTGGCGTCGTACATATTCCACCGTACCGGGGGAAACTCCGGTCGTCGTCGGCGCAGAGTCTGGCGAAGGGAAGAATTCGCTCTGGTGCCGCCGTAGATAGAACAGAAGCATAACGGAAGCGGGCCGTTTACATACATGCAATCAAAATAGTCCAGCAGGTAGCCGATGTCACCGGTAGACCTTTCCCTGGTGGTTAGTTCTTGTGGAACAAGCTGTGGTGGAAGAAACGCGAGCCTATCTAAAATCCCACACAGTTTTCGAAATTGGTCATCTGTCTTGTACTTTTCCAAAAGGCCCAACTCCCGTTCTTTCAAAGTATTTTTAAAAATTCACAACTCATTGGTGGATGGGGTACAAGTTATAAAAAATGGTCCAATGCATTCATCGCGTCCGCACTTTATTTCAGCCCGTGTTTCGCCCGTGTAGCAAAAGAAAAAAAAAATCGAGGTGAGCTTTTGTCCGGGTTTGTCAAAAAACGGGTGAGCTTTTGTCCGGGTCTGTCAAAAAACGGGTGAGCTTTTGTCCGGTGAGCTTTTTGTCCGGTGAGCTTGTCCGGTTACCTGTTGGAATGTCACCCTCTTTTCCGTTTTTGGACCAGATGACCCAATTACGAATTGTCCTGTGACGAGTTGCCCTCTGTGACCAATAGCTCTGCCCCCCCTTTCCTCGCGCTTAGAAATTCTCCCGGATTTGGTTTCTCCGGAACGGCAGGTATGGGGAAGGAGTGACCTGGGCAATAATCCTATTTTTGGTGATTCGACCAGTGTCAATCAACGTCTAAAAAAGCTCTCCGATGCTCAAAAACTTGGTAATGTAACATTCGATGAGACGGCGTCAAGCGATTTGATGAAAATGTTCGCTTATTCTATAAAACGGCGTTCGATGAAACTGCATTCGGGGATATGTCCGGTACCCGTTTGGACCACAGTCTTAATCGCCTCGCGGATGAATCGACACTGTTTGCTTGTTAGCTTTTCCATCCTGAAGAGTCAGAAACTCCCATGAAGCAATATTCGATCAAGTAGCTTCACCCATCCGCGCGAGTCCTCCATCGCCATGTTTTTTTCCGAAACCTCGCGAAGTGCAAAGGAACAAAATGTACAAAAAACAACAAAAACAGCTTCTTTGTATTGTCAATGACTGACTCCTAGTGCGTAGACGCGGCATGCGTCAGAAAGCGACCATGTTTCGTGCTTGTTTTTGAAATGACGCTGTTTAGTGAGCTCTCGTGAAAAAAAAAAAGAAAGAGAGAGAGAGAGAGAGAACACGAACAGAACAAAGAAAGAGCACGTTGCGGTCTTTGCAGTTCACGTACGGCGCTTTTGGGGTACTAACAATTAAGGGATCTTCCTTGTTCCATAAGACCCTGCAGCCGTTCTGAGTTTGTGTGCATGCATGTGTGTGTGTGTGGGGGGGGGGGGGGAGTGGAGTGTCTCCGTGCGAGCGCCATATGTCGGCCTGGTGTCTCCGTCGTTTCAGTGTTCACGCTGCGCCACGGCAGGCCAAGTTCAGCGTTCAGCGGGGTCCGTCCGAGGGGGCAAGTGCGCGGGGGCACCGCTTCGTCGGTTGGTGGCTCCAAGGAGAGGGCGTCAGTAGTGGTGTCAAGGTCGCGTTTTAAATATAATCATCCTGTGCGGAGTCACTTCTTAGCTTTCCTCAGTTCTTTGTCGGCTGCGTTCCCCCTTGCCGGCGTTCGGCACATATTGGTATCGACTCGGGGGTCTTTGTGTTTCCGAGATGGTTGGGGAAGCAGCTCCTTGGGTGGCCCACTTTGGTTTCATCTGTGGCATCTGTGTATTTGTCAGCATGGGCGATTCGCTTTTTTGTGTCGTGCGATCCTGCGACAGGTATATGCTACGAGCTTCGGGTTTGTCAGTGATGTGGAACACTACAATAACTGACAAAAACAAAACAGCGCGCACACGCACACACACAAACAAACAAAAACAACGAAATCAATATGCGAGACAAGCGCTACAGTAACAACGTAAAAATTGTTTGCTGTAAACTTAAAACATTTTCACTTCCACCACCCTCTGAGAAGCACAAAGCGACTAGCCTTCTATACTTTAGAGCAGTAACCTCGTCCAACCGAGAATGTATCTCTTAACTTCCTCCCATTTTTTTTTTAATAAATGGTTTGGGCCGCGCTTTTACAAATACCAGCCGAGCGCGGCCGCGCTCGGCTGCCATTTGTTTTTGGTTTAAAAACCTAAAGCCATTCTTCGTCACTAAACAAGAGTAGCCTGACCAGACCCGACTGCCAAAAACAGATGGAAGAGTGTTTGTTAAATTCGTCTCAGCGGCTGCTGCTTGACTAACTTCGCGTTCTTGTATTTTCTGGGCCTCTCGTAAGGCTTCACCTTAGTTACGCGCTTCGTGCGCGCTTCGAGGTTCGCTGCTTCGGCTTCCGATGGCCTTTTCGAAAAGAACAGGTGGCAGAGGCACCGCACAGAGGTCTGTGTTTCTGCGCTGCCAAATTACTCCAGTTCTTCCGAGCATGCGCCCACCGCGTGTTGGAAGCCTCGCTGTCAGTCCACAAAATAAAGGAAATTGCCGGGTGTATTTGCCCAACAGAGGCACCCCAGCAAGTTATTGGTGGTACTGGTCAAATTTTAATCTTTAAAACACACACGCGCAGACACACAAACACACACACAAAAAAAACGAGCATGTCGACAAATTTTAAGCCACTGACATTTCATGCTAATCCTGTTTGTGCTCTGTTTCTACTTATTTTACTTCTATTTTTCTACTTACCCGACTGAACTTTGGTGGGAATTTCCAGCCGAGTGCCGTACAGTAATTGAACGAGTCTCACATGTGGCAGCATCCGGCAGGTTAACTAAACAAAATTACATGTGCTTGCAAAGCCAGTGGGCAGAGAGAGAGAGAGAGAAAAGAAAAAGAAAATTTAATTTTTCCGCTAGCATTTGGCTGCGTGAGTCTTTTATACGTTTATGAATGAACCGTTCGGTATATGCATATTTGGACCTATTCGCATTTTGATACGTAGCTGAATGGTCATACCTTACCTCTGTGTGTACTCTGCACACTGATATGCGAGGGAGGGTCCATGCAACTCTTTCGCCCCGCCCCCGTGGATCCTTTCGTATACCACCTGACCGACCAAGCCGCCTGATGATTGCTTTAACGAAAGCGGGTTCACGCTTCTGCAGCCTCGTGATTCGCTCTTCGGCGTTCTCATCGGCAAATACCGCCATCTGATTGGCAGTGGAAGGATAATGAGATGCTCGTCAATCGCCACGCCCTTCGATGGCGCCTTCTTATGGTTTCCGTTCGTGACGTCACGACCAAGATTTGCCTCGCCGCGTGAACCGGCGATTGGGGCAGGCATTAGTCAGTATACAGGGGGCTGTGGTTTGGCCAGTCGCGAACTTCGACCGCAGCGACGCTTTTGGTCGCGTACTTCGACAATAGGTGGTGCAAAATCGCTGTTCAGGGCACTATACAGTTACACTCGCAGCTCCTGACTCAATCGAGATTTATAAAAAAAGAAACAAAAAAGGTAACAATAGATTCACTTTTTTAAATGTCGCTGTTGTCTTTGTCGTCACATCCTAATGTTTAATTACTTTCGCGCACGCTCCCGCTGTAGACACGCGCCTCTTCTACAGTCATCCCTTGGTTACACCGGCAATTACTACATTGTTATTGCGTGCAACAGTGCACGGTTTTCGAAGCGAGGTCCTCGAACGAGCGACAGCTGCCCGTCCGATGCGCGTTCCAGCAGACTCGAAAGCAGGTGGCAACTGCTGCGTGTCGCTGCCGCGAGCGCTGCCGCCGGCTGCAGGTGCTGCCGCCTCGCGGAGGGCGTCGTTGGCGTTCGGCCAGCGCTCTTTGGGCCGTGTCGGATTGGCCGATGCCGGTCACGTGGGCCGAACGGGGGTCAGTGTGTGGAAACGTCATTAAGGAAAGGGGGGGGGGTCGAAATATATACGCACCTTGCTAAAAAGAGCGTTATCCCGCAGCTGTTGGATGTTTGAGGTACCGAGGGGGACCGCGATTTGATGCGCTTTTTGGTTTCACCGCCTGGACTGCGTAGAAAACAAAACATAGAGAAAATAGAGGTCGTTGCGGGTTCTAGAAATAATGAACGGGTTCGTTCGCTTCGCTGAATTTAAGGATGCGTTCTTTTACTTTATTTCGCTGCGTAAAGATTGAAATCTGTCGCACGGTATAGTAAAGCTGGATTCATGAGGGATAATAACAACTTTTGAATACCCTAATGGGTGCTGATATTAGTATATTTTGTGGTACGATGCTGTTTTGTGTGGGTGCTTCGTCGCCATTTGGGATAATGCTACTCTTTTGCATTTTTCCTGTGTTCGCCCGCTGTCAGCGTGGGGTACTTCAACGAATATCATCGCTGCAAGACGTAGAGGAACCCACTGCGTAATACTATTGTAAATTAAAAACCTGCTACGACAGGACAGGTACCCTTCCCTACCCTGAAACAGATCCACTCTATTTTAGCTTCCTCCTTAACGCGAATTACAGTACTCACCCCAGACCGCAAAAAACTCACGAAAGCACCAGACGATTTAAATAAAACTAGCGAAACTAAGATTCCGCTGCATTTCTCCAGCGACTATAAAGTGGAGCAGAAGCTATTCAGACAGTTCACTAACAACTTATCCGACCACTTTTCCTCTACACACCTCCGCTGTCATTTGCTGCGTTGCAATCCGTTTTTATAGTTTTGTTTAGCTTTGACACAAACGCGCAGCTGAATATCTGGTTTCATCGAAACATCTGGTCCTTTTATACAGTACACAAAACGGTGAACGCCAAGAGAACAGCTTGCTGGCTTACTTCCATTCAATAAAAAAAAAAGAGTAACTAGTGCTGCGCAATTCATTTGCAACATTCTTGCGTCGTGGCCCAATCAGCCATGAGTGATGACACGGCGCGCGAGCGGCATTGGTGGTGCATTGAAAAGCGCTAGTGGCGGAACTGACATTCGTCTTCCAACCATTTCTTGGTTGCAATTTTTTTTTCCTCCGGTATGCAGTAGGGTCGTAGACACTGGAATATTCGCCCGCTTACAAAAATAGAAGCTTCAAATAGAATATCACAATATTTGCGCGTCGCTAATGCATAAACTAACATGGTCGCCTACTATTAAATATTTCGCGTGCCGTCGCATGACATGCAGATTTAATGGTCTTGTCGGTGGTACACTGAGCGTCTTTTTTTTTTTTTTTGAGAAACTACAAAACTGTGGTCGTATTGGACACAACTTGTGTTCGCTTAAAATTCAAACCACCCGTTGTTTTTTTTGCGAGCTTTTTTTTAGCTGTGTGCAATCTTTTGTGTTGAGGCGTCTCACTATAGCTACCTCGAGTGGCGGCCGCACTGCGGCGCGCAAGTCGTCGCTTCACACAGCGCCTGCTCCTATTGCTGCATTTGCAAGCGGAAATCCTTCTAAATGCTGATTTAACCCCGAGCAAACTTTCAGCTGCTGAACTTGGTATTTTTCAGCTGTCGACGATTGCGGTGAAGCAAAGGATTTAGTCTCGCCTCGTCGAGTTTCAGCGTGGCGAAACTAATTACGTAACCGTCTGGCAGATGCCGAACTCTTTGTTCCCACGATTGACATTGATTTCACTGATCTTTCGGGACTTTGATTTAAGCTGCGCTTTCGCAAGCAGTGTGCATTCATCGTTCCGAAATTTGTTAAGCTTGCTGTTTACCATTTTTGAGCAAAACGTTTTTTGTTGTTGTGTGTTTTTATGTACTTCCCGAACCCTAATGATCGCCACAGTTCGCACATAGGATATCTATTTACGATTATCCTTAAGGCATAGCGATTTCTTGAGATGAACTTCGCAGTTTGTGGTTCGGCCTGAGATGCTTTGTCAGAACCTGGAAAACCCGATTTTTCCCCATAAGACGGCACACTCGGAATGCCAGTTGTCCGTTGCTAGAGCTTTTTTTACCGCCGGAGATTTTCCAGCGTCTCATGCCATCGTGTTTTATTTCAGCCAACGTCGACAAATCTAGGCACTATAGTAAGTAACCTCTTCGTTATCGAACTCTTAGAGAAAGGGCACATTGTCATGCGGTGTGGCACGCTCTGCGGAATGAAAGGAAAGAACGCTTAAGCGGTGACACATCGGGCGAGAACTCCGTACATCAAAGGTCGCCGCGTTCAGCCGGACTGATTTGTTTTCGGGTGATAACAATAGGTGACCGGGTTTTCAAAAGAAGCGCACAATAACTCGCGAAGCTCGTTTTGCACCCCGCATTCCTTTACGTCTGCGGCGGTCTCTTTAGGCAAATATGGCCTGCTTTGTTTCGAAAGAGTATCACCACTAAAGCATCCGGACTTCACCTCGCTCCCAAAAAGTGGGTCAGATGGTCTTCCACTGGCTCGCCGTATCGCCGGTGCAAAAACTGGGCCGACCACGCGCTTCTGAATTCTTTTCTGCTTGTCGAAAAACCTTGAGCATGAACGTCGTCCCGCGCTTTTCGAGTGTCATCAAGGTGGAAGAAACTGGCCTTAGAAATCGGCATGATTTTCTAGAGCCCCGAAGTTGTGTCGAGGTAGGCTATACTCTATTTCTAACACGTCTGCGTCCCGTGATGTTTCCTCGTTGATCTAGCGCCCGGGAATACGAATCCGCTTCTGGGTTCCTTTGTTGCGGGAAAAGAGCAGCGTGCGTGTGATGCCTTTACCTTCCCGGGGATTGTAGGACAGCGGGATGTGGTGCGGAAACGGGATGTTGATGCGCGGCGGACGTCCCCACGGCAAGGTGGTTGGACTCGGTCTGTGCACGCTCTCCATTTATGACGTCGAAGAAGCCTGTCGTCACTACCGTATAGCGTTTGCCTATTTATAATTGCGATTACTAATTATTCTGCAGATACAGTTTGTCCTCTCATTTGTTGCTTTATGTAAACTTTATTTTATGGGTACTATACAATTCATTATCTACAGGATTCGTAGAATGGATTGATACCGCTTCTCCGTTTATTAAACTCACGTTATCGTGATCCCGGAAGAGATCTTCTTATGCTCCGTTTGACGGTAGGTGCGAGCATAGCTGGAGTGCAAGAGTTGTTCGAGAAATGCTGCCTGGAACAGCTCTTGCACTTGCACAGGCCCGTCTGCAAAGGCGGGCATGTGCTCGCCTATGCAGACTCATTTTCGTACCTTTAGTTTCGCTCGCACTGATTGAGAAGGCGGCACAGTATGTCGATATGTAAGCGGTCACTGTGTAACTATGCGGACACTCCCCTCAGATGTGCGATTTTCGCCATCCCCGTCATTCGATGGGCGCTTCCATCTGTTTTCTTTCCTAGTGTGGGCAAATTATACTTGTGACATGGGTCTGACTTCTGAGGAGCGACTGCCTTCCACTTTGTATAATTATTGTCGGGTCATACATTATGACTATTTCTCGTTCCTTCTGTGGGAAGCCTCGTTTATGTTTGCGTACGGAGGGAAAAGTTGAAGCCAGTACATTTACGTGTTGAAGACATCACTGACTCAAAGCTGGTGACTTCTTTAGCAAAAAGAAAAAGAAAATTAAAAGTTTATTTAAGGGAACAATATATTTAGCCATCCCTGCGAGGTTCGTTGAAACTTTCTCGTAGACGCGCACTGGTCATATGGATATGACGCACATCCGATGTGGCGCCGATGTTCTTATCTCGAAGTTTCTTTTATTTACCGCTTTGTTCCGACGTCGTTCGAGAACTTCCTCGTGCGCTTGCGCTCTTAGCGTTAAATTGGAACACTTCAAAAAGTCTTGTACCAAGAATCAGAATGATCTCGTATATGTTTCGGAACGGATGCGGTACGAGTTTCCCATGATCGTCATCGCACGCGACGTTTCAGTAAGCACGTGCGAACTTGATGCCTCAAGATGCTTTTGTTTCTAGCGGATACGTGTCAGTATCTCCTGCGAGCAGTGATCATGTGGCGAACGCGCTGAACGAATCGAAATACACGGCTCTTTCACTCGAGTTATACATACTATATCGATCCCGTGGAGCATGATCTTCAGCGGAGTCAAGCTGACGTTCTTGTCCGGTTTTGTTCGCGCAGAACTGCCCACGCAAGTGCCTCCCTTGACGCCTGGGACCAACCAGAAGATGACCCAAGCCCTGACTGCAAGTTTCAGCAGTTGGGAGAAAGAGCGCGAATCTCTCAACATTACCAGAGGTGAGCCTACTCCGTTACGCGTAGTCGTATAATGGTTATGAAGAACTACGTAATCATGCGTGTAGTGCTGGCAGTGCACCTGGGCTTAGGGGCAATGCTGACCAGGTGTGTCAGGCGTCTGCACTGCAGTAATGCGGTACTTTTTATGTAAATACAGTCTGTCTTCATCCGCTATATATTCTCCGTATCTCTAATAATTAACATCTACGTTACGACCTAATTAAGGAAGCCAGCAGATGTCCGACTCCAGTAACGCGAAATATGTATTGAAATTAATTCGTAGAAAACAAACTTAAATGTAGGGTTATTATATAATTGTCCTGATGTGGCACTTTACGTGTGAGAGACAAGGAGCCAAGAAACAGGCGGGTTTGCAGGCTGTGCTTATAATTTTCCTCCACAAAAGTAAACAAATTTTATTCAAAGTCATTATTTTATCTTTTCTTTTTTTGTCCATATATACATTCGATAGGCATCGAGCTGCGCTCATTCCGCCCGAAATAAATAATACGGCCACTCCGGTAAGGTCAGAATCATTAATTAGTTTCGGTTCGGCGGCAACAACCTTTCAACACAAGAGAGCGGCGACCCGCGACGACGGCCCTGCACGTTTGGGGAGAAGGACCGCATCCCTGTTTGTGGAATGCCCGCGTTTTGCGGGCCACGTTCGGGCAACAATCCCCGCGGTGGCCAAGTGGCGTTCGCCCCCGCTTTGTGGTCCGCGCTCGCTGCGGCGGCACCCTCCTGGGGCCGTTGCACCCCTCTGCCAGGATATCCCTTGTGTGACAGGTGAATCGCAGTTCCCCCCGTCGTCGTCGTCATTCTGGGGTATGTCCGGCGGATGTGTCACGTGCCGCTCTGAATGTGCCCGAGGGCCATGCAAATGCTGGCGTGTTGGGTCGTCGCCCGACAGATCGACGCAGGGACCTCGTACCCGCTAGAACGAAGCCCATTCAAACATTTCGATCATCTACTTTTGACCGCGGAAACCGAGCGGCGGAACGTTCGGCTGCCATAGTAACTCGCACGGGTATTTCGACCTAAGCCCCACGACCTTTATACTTCACGGCATGGAGCAAGCGGCGAGATAAATCGGAAGCTTTAGTAGAGCGTTGTGATACCTCCGATAAACGACACGCATGCGCAAATGCGTTGGGGGAGTGTCGGGTATCGTTATCGTAGTTATGTGAACTATCTGCTAAAATACCCTAAATACTGACATTACGAATGGGTACCTGGTGGATCACGTTGCGGCGCAAGCAAGAAGACGTAAAAAGGCAATGCGCCGGCCTACGGATCCCCATTTGGCAATTTCGTATCTCAGTCGAGGAGCCCGCATTCTGTCGGAAGCGTAATTTCGGAGAAGGCGTCGTGTAACCAAAATGTAAGATAATAAAATAAAAGAAGGAGAAGATTATGAAAAAATAATCCCGAGAAGGGATTATGCACCTTGCATTTAATGCATTATAATAGAAAGATTATGTTGTTTTGATTAACCCTTAGCCTTCCGAGGCTGGGGCGTGCCAGATGCCCTTGGTTGACTTGACACACAAAACACCCCAAAATTTGCCTTTTCGGCGTGGCATGTGATCAGGGCTACGACGTTGAGCGTGACTTTCTCATATTGTTAGTTCAGCGTTGAGATGCTTTAGGCTCCTTCTGTGAATCGCGCTTGGTTCTCTGGCTAGTGGATCGTTTGACCTCGCGGTCCGAGTAACGAGACTTGGTCGAACAAGCAACGTCTGTTGTAACTAAGCTCTGCAGAGATTCGAAGCATGCATGTGGATATGCGAGTGCGGCAGCGAGCGTTTGCCATCGCGAAGGGTTATCGGTTTTCAGAGTTGATCATACCTGATTCGGCGTAACGGCGCTTAGTCCCCGAATGGACTTTTATCAATGTTTTTTATTCTCCCAAAGGCTTATTTAATCAAGTGGCCGCGTGTTTCTCGGTGCTGTGTTCTAGTTTTAACACCTATTTGAAAACGTGAGACAAATAGGGCTGGGCAATTGATCGAGTAACCTACTTCAACGCGTTTAGCGCAGCAGAGACTATTGTAAACAATAAAGGGAGGTCGCTCTCGCCGGATAATGTCAACGTACCTCTTTGACTCATGCAGTTAAAATCTGTGAGTGTGAGTGCCTTTAAACATCTTTTTCATTACAGATTGAGGTTGATTCATTATCGAATTTGTATATTGCGCCCTTTGCCACATAATAAAAAAAATATTTATGTTGCTTTTTTATTATATTATGCATGAAAATTGACTTTTGGTTATATTATTATGCATGTATATGAACGAGACCGATTAATTAATTGATTAAAGGAAGGCGATTAATTGGGTTGAGACGTACGCCCCACCCTATAGACAAACAATGACACGGCCCCAAACTCTATTTTTCTAGTTGCACCACGAGCGCACTGTGGCCTAGTCCGACTGGCGTGACATGCATTCGCGTTTTGTCCGTACCAAATAACAATAATAGGACAAAACATTCGCTTTTCGCCAACCGTAGCAGTCTTCAACGGTACCGCATGTTCCCAAGCGTGTTCTTAGGTCGCATGGTTATGCGGCGTAAATATCATATGTGGCCGCAGGGAATATTTCCAAGAAAGTGGTGTTTGGCGTGTCCGCCAGCAGTCTGTTTCAATGAATCAATAATTTCTTTATTTAACTTCGCACATACATATAAGCCCACATCAACCTAGTGTGATGCAACCTGTAGGCACTCAGACACTCAGGAGAGATATAGATAGACAGAGAAGAGAGATGGGGCGGGGGGAGAGAGAGATAGAGCATTTCTCTAGAGATGAGTGTGCCGAGGATGTTGGATGGAATAGCTCTACCAAATGCGAAGTGGAGCAGGAGATCTTGAGTGACAAGCGATATTTTTGTTTGTTTGTTCTGTGGTCAGAGAACTTCAGGGACGACCTTTGAATTGTTATTTATTTTGCAGAACGGGTAATTAAATAAGCCATTCCGGAAATTGCCAGTTCGGCCGGACACAAATTGCCCCGAGGCTGTTAGGATTCGGTCAAAATCACGGCTTGCACCGCGATGTGCTTGGGCAGCCAATATTATTTTTTAGTGCTTTGTTGCCTATTTTTCAGGCCTGCCAACCGTTTGCCTTTATAGCAAGACGTTTATAGGGAAATAAATAAAACAAAAAATACTAATAGCCATATGCTCGACGCAGCTGGGCAAACGCGTATCGATTGGGTTTGCTCTAGATCAAAATGCGATAAAGAAAAAAACAAAACGAAAAGAACGACAAACCATCATATATTCAACCTTACCAAAATGCTCAAGGGCTACTTCGAGCACACGTCCCTAATTGAGTTTTCTGTTTTGTGATTGTCGCTCTTCTGTAGGTGCTTTGAGTTAGTTGCACGTTGCTTGAACGATAACGGTGAACGGGACTTTATGGGGATGCTCATCGTCGGCGCTGGACGAAGCCAAGCGGGGGAAAAAAGGGAAGGAAAGCAAGCGGGATGACTCGGAAAGAGGGAAGAATTACGAAGGAAAGAGGAACATGACCGATAAGTAGTGGCTCCTCGTCCGTCCCTAAATATAAATGGCGCTGTCTCGCGCGGTGCGATCAGACCCGGCACGTTTCGGAGGAATGCGAAGGCGTGTGTTTTGGGATGGTGCAGTAAACGACGTCTTTCGCCTTGACTGCAGCAGATAAGAGGCGGGTATCGGTCCGTGTGGTCCTTTCTAATGACGTCGTAACTACGCGGCGAAATGAGGTAAAAAGGCAGCGCGGGTTTGAAGAATCCTCCGTTTCTTGGAGTGGTTCTTCGGCGGGCAGTCGTTGGCTCAGGGATCTGTATACCTCGGGGACTTTGAGCTGCCTTCTCTCGCCAGGTGGGAAGTAACCCTAAGAGGAAATACGGTTTATTTTAATTGTGCCGCGTTGTCGTGTGAACCAAGGTGCGGGGAATATGTTGGGTTTATTCTGCTCATCAACAAGTCGTTTTGTTGGGTGATTTCTCGAATCGGCATATAAACGCGAACGATGCAGAGGGTACGAGGGCGAACTACAATTTCTCGAGGGTGGCCGCCGTGCACGCTCATGCACTATAAACGTCATTCACTGCAACGTACTCGCGCTTCTACTTTCGGATTTGTCCTCATCTACGATGTATAGGTATCCATAAGAAATGTATATAAATATATATATACATAGCTGCGAAAGTTGAAGGCGGGCTGGTCAATTACGTTTGAGGTTTTCTTTCCTGGGTATTGGTGGCTCCCTGAAGTAAACGCTAGGTTCTTTTTCTGTTAAAATCTAAGTGCGCTAGAGATGGCCTGTTAAAAATAAGCCACATTTCAGTTGTTTCCCGTTTTTTTTTTTTTTCGTTTCAATTTTATTACATGTCAGGTAGTGGAGAGAAATGCGTCCCGTAGCTTCGAAAACTTAGTCACGTAATCACGGGGTGACAACTTGCTATCTAAATATCCCTCGAGTTGTCGGATACACCAAAGATCTCCAGCATCGCGTTTGAGACCCTGAGCCCCTGTGGATCCTTCGCTCGCAGACCCTCGGCAGTGGACGGAAATGGACGTGGCCCACTGGCTGGGCTGGGCGATCCGGGAGTTCAGCCTGGAGGGCGTCAACATGCCCAACTTCGCCATGAAGGGCAAGGACATGTGCGCGCTGGGCAAGGAGGCCTTCCTCACCAGGGCGCCGCCGTTCATGGGCGACATCCTCTGGGAGCACCTCGACATCCTGCAGAAAGGTGAGACCGGGCTGCTTTCGAGGAGAACGTCACTCTTATTCGCCTTGTTCACGCGCACTTAAAGGGCCTTCAGAACGAACTCCGTTAAAGAACCGCCGAAGAACCACACACGTAGACTCAAGATCGCGAGCTGATTCGCCTTTTTTTCTTAAAGCTCTAGGTGTACGTTCTGAATGCCCTTTAGGTGAATAGCGGAACAGGAGCCGGCGGCATGTTCGATTTATTATTGTTATTATTAATATTATTATATTCGGCGCTTGGGATGGCGCTACAATACCGTTATTTTTGCCAACACCATATCGCCATTGTTCGTGCTTACTACACGACTATAGCTATAAGCGGCCGCTATATTAAAGAGGACACTCAAGTGGTTTTTGAGTTCGTGTTCTGATGATGACAGCTGAATTTAGACGCCCTGAGTATCCCTAAAGACCAAAAGCATAGTCATACGGTGATTATTTCTTTAATAAAAATGTAACTGAAGGCCGCCAAACCTCGGATCCATCCGAAAACGAAACCACTCTCATTGGTCCTCGCACGCTTATCAAAAGGATCTCAGGCCAATGGCGTTGGACGACGTTCCGTCGCGCAGTGATCCCGAGAGTAGCCGCATCGGCCGAACCTCTTTGTCATTCCGACTTCGATCATGGCGGAGTTCTCTACGCTCGAGGACCTGACGCCGTTAGAGGTTGAAATTCTTCGGCGGACAGCCGACCTGGGGATGATTTCCTATGACGCCACTCCGACGTGCGATGTGGACGATAGCAGCGCTTCAGAGTCATGTTCGGGTTCCGAGGACGACGAAACGCAGACCTTTTCGGGCGTTCTTCGATTTGCGGTTTGGGCAAGTCCTAACCAAACCAACGTTTGACATCGCAGCGTTACCTCTGGTACGTGATGTCAAGCGATGTCGCCACGTTGACATTCACCTCGGGAGGACGGAGGGAAGGCTGGTTCAGACATATGCAACGAGCGCGTATTTACGACTGCGTCCGTTGCAACCGGAGCGACCGCTCAGCGCCGCGCGTACACACACCTGCAACCACTACAAGCGCAGCAGGTCGTCAGCACGGCCGCCGTCAGCTGTTTCCAGCGGCCCCTCTAAAAGGGGACGCACTGCTACTCAATGCCGTAACAGAATATAGACAGACAGTTTTCTATAGCCAAAAGCTTTATTATTATTTTTTCTTGATAGGCTTGCAGGCTACAGTGGATGAAAGAAAGAAAATAAAAAGATGCAGTACGCCGTCTTGGACGATCACGACTCTAATACACGTCATTATCATAGTACAAATATCGCCACACGCCTTTTCTACGATTATAAAAGACAATGTAATCTTAGCAACGTAGAAATATGATTTCGTGATCAGATAGACGTTGCGAGCGTTCAGATTGCTAACACTAATCACTTTTCTCCGGTGATGAAAACGCGTGAAAATGCGCATCCTTTATACGGCACGCGCCAGTAATACCTTGAACTTGAGCACACGCATGAAATGCGCCAAATAAGAAATCCGGGCGATGTTCGAGGACACAAATGCTTAGAAAGCACCACTGTAGTCGAAGTAAACAAACACGACGGCCCGGGCGTTTCTGCTGTCTTGAGAGTGCCGCCACGACATCGCCGCACGAGTAGGTGGATCTTCCCTTCTAGTACGTGCTGGGTTATCATAGCGACACACGACGAAAATTCACAGTCAAGGATAGCGCTTTTACGCGGAACGATGAGCTTCCACCACGCCGACCACGCCAGCGATCACCACCGACGCCAGCTGTTCGCAGAGAAAGTGACCCGCGACCGGCACGACCGGCATGCAACGCGCGCCACCAGTTCTCCTCGACCTGTGATTGGTCTGCCGCTGCGGTTGTTTCCAACGCAGCGGGGAAAGAAAGGCCGCCAAAATTTTCAAACGTACGATAATTTCATTGGTCCTCGCAGAGTACAGAAAGAGTCCGCACGTATTTTATTCCTGCGTGATTAATGGCGGTTCTGCCTTCTAAAACTGAAGATACTCATTCACTGACACTTCCTTAACGCCATCGCACCAAAAAGTAGCTTCCCCAAAAACCGCTTGAGTCCCCCTTTAAAATAGCTAATAGCTTACACCGCTTGCGTGGAGCAAGCTGAATATCTTTGTCGAAGAACTAATTTACTAGAATTACTCGGTACTAAAACAACCATTTATGACCCCCGCTTTCGCCGCAGCGATGAGGCCAGTTCCGTTTCACTGTATAGCTGCGTGCGAAGACAACGCTATACTAGAACGAGCCGTTCGAAGGGGCCCGCTGTGCACACCGGCTCGTCCAGTTCAACAATCAGGGCTGCTTCACAGATTTGCGTTTGGGTCTGATCGACTGCTTTTCAACCGCTCGTAACCGCTTACGAAGAGGGAACAGACTGGCGCTATCTATCAGGAAGCACTGGAAACTTTCGACTTGCGTACATATTTGCATAATATTTTTACGCGTCATCTTTTACCAGCGCCTTGAAATAATTATCACAGTGTTATGAGCGACGATCTTTCATATGTATTGCGTAGGTTCGTGCTCGGAAATACCGAAAACCCTTCAGTCATAGTTATACGCAGTTCCAGGGTTACCTGATAGGTTGCGCCAGCGTGCCGGTTACTAGCGGTTATACGCGAACGCAAATGTGTGACCAGTTTTTATTTGAGGCGACATGCTCGCGGTTGTAGCTCCGGCTTCGCCCGCTCACTTTGGGCAAAACGAAGTACAGCTTCGCGGGCGCTTCGATCGGTTTGTCCCTGCGTCCAAGCCGTTGACATGACGGATCTGTCGGTGTTTGCTGCTCGTTTTGTCAACAGCCCTGTAAAACCAACGGTACAACACGTCGTTAAGACCCGGGGGTTCGCCCAAGGGCGGAACTTGGGGCCGAAAGTGCTCCAGTCTCCACGTGGGTGGCTCAAACAAAGCACCCGGGGGTCCCTCTTTTGAGCCGGGCCGCGCTCATTCGTGCACGCCTGTGCTTCGGCGCGACTACGGTGTTGGCGGGGGCTGGCGGTGTTTGCATGTCGTCCGTATAGTACCTCTCAGCATCAACGAACATGCGTGCGTTCTCTGTTTTCGAACCGCTTTAAAAGTAAGGAAGATATGGGTAGTATGTATATAAAAAAAAGATGAGTACAGAGCGAGGAGGCAGCGTGGTCGTTCTCTCCCACCCAAGCGAGAGTCCGGCCGCCCCAAAGGCAAACATGGAACGTGGGACATAGCTATAGCTGGCTGGGGCGGAGAGTCGAGCTGCTCAAAAAGCCGTCCTGTTTGGCTTGTGCCTGGCGGGGACTCTGACTCATGGCGACGGCGCTATGGCTTCGCCCTGGGGCGTCAGCTTCGCCGCAATGCAGGTTCTGACCCCCGCCACCCCCGCTTTATCTCGACTTTCGCTTTTGTTAGCTAAGCTCCACTTTGGTTCTCGAACGCGGGGAGCTTTTCGAGCTGAGTGGGACCACCCGAGTCCAGACTCTTTCTCTCCCCCTGCCCGCTCTTTATTTGGTAATCATCTTTCTCCGTGTCGTCGCTATTTGCAATTGTCGTTTTTAGCTCCTCCTTCGGTCTTCTCGCTAACCTGAGAGTGCTTTCATTGTGTACCCAATCTGTTCCTTCAGTTCTGTGGCGTCAGACTTTGGTTAGCTTTCATAGCTAGTTTCCTTTTACAGGTAAAATTTATACTGTAACGGTTTCCGAAACTGGGAAAGCTAATTTTATTTGTCTGCACTCTAGAAAAACTGCGGCGCGTCTATTTACCCGCAAAGCACTTGGGACTCCCACGTGTTTCGCGAAAAAGCAGACACACCGAATTTCTTACAATGTGCGGTGGAAGTGTGTGGGATCTGATTAAACAATGACGGGTTAAAACGGGCATTACCTAACACGCAACACGTCGTCTTACGGCATTTGGTGGAGCATTTTTGAGCGCGGCTTTCTTCCCTGCCGTCTCTGCTTCCGTGTAGGATGTCGACGCGTGTCTGTTTCCATCAGGCTCGTTTTACTCGCGGCGTTAAGTGGACTCAAATTGCGGACATTGCGAACGACTATAAACCGGCGGCACTTCGCCTCAACGCCCAACGCGAATTAACTCGAATCGTACCAAGAAATTTTCTCGCTTTTCTTCTGCGGGCGGTCGTCCTCTCGGTGTCGGAAACATATAGGAGGCGTACGCGGAACTTGGTGCGCTGGCGAGAGAAGCCACTGCCCCGAGTACGCTTCCGTTTGCTCGTGGGGTTTCACGTCGCCGGCGAAAGATTAGCGGCGGCTTTCGCATTGGTTGGACCCGACATCGACGCCACCGCCTCCTCCAGCAGCCAGCCGTTATTATGATTACCCCCACCGCGTGAGTCATCATCGTGACCTCGTGCGGGTCAGCTCGCGAAAACTTGCCCTTGAGGCGACACTGGGGAAAGAGAGACTCGGCATAATCAGACAACAATTACTTTCGGGGCGGCAGTATATATATACTCTACGCGCTGACGGCGACGAAGCACGCGCGTGACAGTCTACGTACTCTGTATGTGATCCCCGCCTCCTTTTCGGTCTCGTTCTTTCTCGTTCGCTGAACGAGAACGAACGAGATCCTCGGCCGCCGGCTGGCGGCGTACGCTTTCTCCGAGCCTCCGAAGCGTGGCGTCGTCAGCGAGAAAAAACCGGAGCGGGTTTTGAAGGGACATTTTCTTGTTGAAGCTTTTTGTCGGCTCTTCGCCGAAAACCGGACAGTGACAAAAAGAAAAAAAAAACACACAAAAAACCCAGCTTTGAAGTAAAGAGCAGCAGAGAATAGCGTTTCAAGGTCGTCACGACGAGAAGGAACAAGTAAAGCGTGTCTTTCACGAAAGTGACCGACTGACTTTTTCATGCACGCGTGCTCGGGACGGGGCCTTTCCGAATGACAAGTAGCGTGAGCTCGTGCATGCAGATCGACTTCGATTCATTCGCTCTCTGCGCGGAACTGAGCCGCGCGCCCTGTGGCAGCAACACGCGACTCGTGCGTATCTTTGACGGCGTGTAGCTCGCGTCTTGAAAGCTTTTACGCGGTCGAGGTGGAGCGCGCGATACAGTTCGCCCGGAGATGTCATCGGCGCCTTTTTCTCATTTTACTCGTGCGGGTTGGCGTCAGACTTGCACTATGCACCTTTCCAATATTTACGAGTCTTTGGTCCAGCGTGCGATCTTCTCAGCCCAGCACGCGCATGTTCGTCGCTTCGGAAGGCGTGCAAATCACGAGTCCTACGCACGAACACTGAACATGTAACCGCGGTCAGGAGAGCATTTCTGGAAAAGTCTAAAGTCGCGGACAAACCGACAAGAGCAGGGCGTCTCCTTCGGACGCTCGGCCTTCAGCACGTGCTCGTTGCCTCCGCCGTGCGTTGGCTGCACGTGCACGCTGGGAGCTCACGAGAGGCCGAAGTGTTATCGAAGCCTGGAGGAGAAAACAACTGAAAGAACTCCCTGCCGTTCTCATCATGTCGGTGCACTTTAAGTGCTTCGTAGGCAGCCTCTAAATAGTGCGAAAATAAGGAGAAAAGAAATCGCCCTGCATTTGTGTTGCTACGTGAAACGTTCTTGGTTTAGCGCTAGTACCCTCCGGGCACTTCTTCTGGAGCTGAGCCTCCGGGTCTCTTTACTCTTCTCCACCCCATTGACTCCTCTCCACGTCGACCTTCACCCCGTCGGGTCGGCCCGTGTCCAGAGAGTGTGGGGAATGATGGGCTGCGGCCGGTCACGTGTCAATCTTCCCGCTAAATTGAGCGGGGAAACGGAGTTTATAGGGAGTTTTCGTAGATCGTTTTCGCCGTCCCGCAACGCCCTCCGCAACCCGCTACGATACCCGGAACTCTACAGTCAAGGCTATCGGCGCGCAGGCGCAGTAGCAACTTCTTCGTTGCGGAGGGGGAAACGCGGTCTACGAAAACTCTCTTATGTGAAGGTCAAGCGACGTTAATTTTCCCGCTAAATTTAGCGGGGAAACTGATATGTTAGGCCACGTGACACGAAGTCATGTGACTTTATTTTCCCGTTGAATTTAGCGGGGAAACTGAATTAGTGTTGAGCTGACGTGGCGTCAATTTTCCCTTTAAATCTTTCGGGGAAAGTGAGGTCATACGACGTCACAGGCTACGCCTTCACAAAATCCGGAGCAACCAGCCAAAAAGCTTTTCACGTTAAAAAAAAATGGTAGTCGCGTGTTGCCTTCCATTTTGGGCAATGGGACTATGGTCTCAAAATATTTTGTTTTTATGCCGAGTCAATATTTAGCGAACCTGGCGACAAAGCAGCTGTAAGCGTTCTGTCGTGGCAAATCCCCTTCTGCAGCGCACGAATGGGCAATAGCTGGTTCAAGCAAAGCTGTGGTATAGACGAAGCCGTTTTAATTCTTCGCATCGAGAGCTGATGTTCGGGGAAATTTCCTGAACTTTATTTTGCCTACGATTACATTCTCTCGAGTCAGGTACATGTGCGGAGCACGTTCCCAATTGTGGCGAAGAAACCGTGAGACTTGGGTCTGTCCGACCACCACCATCCTTCGTACCTCTTGACGGTTTGCGGGCAGTCAGGCGCCAAAACTTCGGTCTTCTGGGATCGACCCGAGAGAACAAACGAATCCTGTATGCTTCGTAACGACGAGATCCATCGTTATCTCGGCGTTTCGGCGCATCGGAAGGTGCAACGGCCGACGGGTTTCCCGAGCGGCCGCCCACCTTCGGCGGCTGCAAAGTGCGCGGGGGCCGCCGTGTTGCAATACGCTCGTGAACCTGACACAGATCGGACGGCGAGTGAGCGCTTTGCCGCTGGAGATCTTGAACTTCGCCGCACCGCTTACCGCGGAAAAAACTGGGCGCGCTCCGCAGCAGGTAGCGATTGGCGTTCAAGGCTCCCTTCGCTCGTTAAGTTCGGCCATGAGAAGAAACAACTAACGTCCAAGTAGATACTACCCTCTCGTATTTACCTTTTTTTCTCTCTCTCTCTCTTTTTCGTCGCGAATCATTAGTCGTAAATGTTGCTCTTTTGGTTTGACACCTTACGTAATGTCGTTCGGGGTTTTCTTCGTTCCCTCTTGCCTCTCCACTTAGGCGAGTCCTTCACGAGAATATACGGCGCTTGGGAAAAAGAAGGCAACCAAAAAAAATCCCGATCGCCTTTTTTCTTTTCTTCCCTGGTTTCCAGAACTCTGTATTTAAGTAGTTTTTAATACCCGCTGGTTTCTTTGTTGTTTCGTGGACCGTGGGCGGCGAACAGTCACCAGTACACTTCGTTCGCCCCTCAGCTGACAGCACGGCAGAAGGAATACGTGCTCGTTGAACAAGTCATACGTCTGTCTTTCGCCACGTGACCACGCTGCCGCCCATACCCACGCCCAGAAAGCAGGGTCACGCGGTGAAACAGAGGCGGTTGATTGGTGCATCGATCGCGTAGCTTCCACCGCACTGTCAGCTAAGGCGTAAGCGCGGCATATCCAGCGGCAACGGGCTGTTTGCTATTTACTAGCGAGAGTCCTACATTTGCGTCGTTTCTTGGCACATTTCGGCTTGTATGTTGTTGTATGTTTTGTGTTTCTGTGTTTTTGGCACTAGCTGACAAGGTCAAAATTGCGGGGGTGGTGCGAGCGTGCGCGCGTGTTGTTGTTCCGGCACTGTTATTTTCGTTCGCGTTGTCCGAAGCCAAGGTGTTTCTCGTTAACCTTGCGTCTTGTCAAGGCAGCCAACGCTCGGCGGATCACCGTGATTTGCGGCGGAGAACCCAAAGGCGCTGTTTTTAGTTCGTTCCGAGAGCGAGCGCGTACCTTTCGTCCTGCTCACTTTTTTGGCCTTGAGCTCTAGCTAACCGAAGGACGGAGCGGGTTACGAGTGGTGGCCCTAAGGTGGTTATTTGGACGTCACGTCGTCTCGATCCGTGGTATCTTTTGCTGCTCGCTCGTACAGCCCACGGCGGTGTGTGTAGCGACGCGGTTGACACACTGCCCGTGATTACAATAACTCTCGTGTCATCTTTTCTTGCCCAGCATCTGGTTAGCGGGGGTATTGCGTAAGAGGGTAAAAAAAGACAATGAGCAGTTTCCTGGAAGATAAGGTTGGTTTTTAAGCGAGGCTACGCCAGCGTGCGTCATTCGCAGCATTTGGTTATTGCAATTTTCTCGCCGAACGCAACAATTAAGCGATACCATATTCCAATATTCGCACATTCCCTGCGCTGCCATCTTTGTCTACTGGGATGTAGAACGCGTTCTGGACATGCGCAGTTGCTTTCTTCTGTCGAATATCGGGCGCAGTGCCTTGCGTCCACAGCCCAGTGACCCGGCATTTTTCGCCCTGGGTGATATGCGCCGGAAAGGCGTATAGTTGGCGTTGAATCCTCCAATTCGTTATGAAAGACGACGTAGAACGTCGTGATCCATTGGCAAGCTTTAGAATAACGTACCCGAAAGCTTCGCGTACGCAAAGAAAGACCGTCGACGTTACTGCGCTGATTCCGCCGAGCCCAGACCGCCTTCTGGATTGACGCATAGCGGGGACGCTATTTCTTTCCGAACGCAAAGCTGTTGGGTACTCCACTCCAGAATTCGGTTTTGCGCACTAATAGAGAGTTTTAGGGGACCCAAACGCTTTGGGTCAACCGAGTAGCTTGGGGCCTCGCACTGCGCAAGCGCAGAAGTTCTGCACATGTGCAGTGTGACGCACCAAGCTACTCGGCAGAACCAAAACGCTGCCCCCCCCCCCCCTCCCTTTCTACAAACTCTCTAATATCAAGACTTTTCCGAGCAGAGAGGAGACGTGTCATTTATATGAAGGTGCACTTTTTCGACCCTTTTTGTATGTAGTCCTCGCAGAGCTTAATATTATAATTATTTTTCTTTCGCAACCGGGGTCTGGAGCGGTGGCATCTTACTGTGTACCACCAGGGGAGTAAAGACGGGGGCGGAAAGCGGCAAATCCCGAGCGCTGATATCGGGGATCCCTGGAGAAAGAACGAGAAAAAGCAACACCTGCGTCACTCTAAGAGGCGACCGTATGCAGGGCGCATATTGGACACGACTGCGTCATCAGCGTTCGGCTGGTACTCGGGTTCTCACTGATTGGCCACGAGTTGCGGCCGAACGTTGACGCAGCTCTCGTGTCCAACCAGCGCCCTACGGTCATTTCTTCGAGTTACGTGGGCAAATTCAGTACGTAGGCTCTCTTGTCTAGGAGGTATTGAAAAGAAGAGTGACAGAAAAGAGGAGAGACAGAAAGCGGACGGAAGGTTAGGTGTGTTTGCGAGTTGAAGTTGTTCGAGTGTTATAGTCAGCTTTATCTATTTCTACATAATGCGCGATGCCGGTGTTTTCTTGCAAACTAAGCTGGGAAAGAGCTGGATACAGAACTTACAGGTGATGTATTGCCGCTTTTTTCGTGTGTACTAAGGCGTCGCCAGCGATACTGGCCCAACGGGACCACCCACTGGGACCACCAATGTCCGTCCGCGTCTATCCCCCCCCCCCCCCCGTTCCCAAGCGGTCGAAATGCACGAGACCACTCCCTCTAGATTGTTATATTAACTCTATGTCTACCACGAAGTTGATGTCAATGACCATTCGGCTACTAGGGGTACGTCGCAACATGAATGAATATAGGAAGTTCATTGTGTAGCCATTTTATGTTGGCGAGGTCTGGAAATGAATAATGGTCTTGTAGAGTATTCCAGCTTCCGAAGTGAATAAAGAATTGACCGAATAAAACGTCCAGCTCAAAATAATAAGGAAAAGAGAACTGCGACGTTTTATCAGACGACCGCACGCTAATGGCGTATCGCCTTTTGTCACACAGCGCATGCGCGGTTAGCGACCCGAGAGGCTTCGTTAGCAAAGTAGTCCGGATGTTCGCTCGCGATCGCCATTGGGAGCGAGGCTAGAGATTAAAGCGAGAAATAAAGAACGCAAACGACAAACAGAAAAACAACATAGAAAATCATATCGGCGCATAAATGATAGAATGCCACCCCCGAGAGAAGGAATGGAACTATGTGTATGGTCGCCCAAATATATACGGTCACGCTCAAGTTGACGGAGTACTGGCGCGACGTGTGTGAGAGCGCATGCGCGAAGCGTACCTGTAGATGAGGGCGCTGTACCTGTCTCCGAAAATAAATGTTCACAAAAAAAGCGAGGAAAGAAAAAGAAAGAAAGAAAAAAAGCGGGGCATCCTGTATTTTGTTAGATTGCGGAATGCCATTGTGTGCCTGGGATGGAGCGAGTCGTCGCTTCGGAGGCGGTCGTCCGTGCGTCGGTGGTGCCGCACGTTCTGACGCGACGTCAGTCGCCCCCTCCCCTGTCACCCCCTTCTCGTCTCTTCCTGTCTGCCTAGAGCTGCTGCCTCGGTGCCGTGATGCGCACCATTTTTGCTGACCGAGTTCTTGTATTTTATTTCTATTGTCATACCGACGTCGGCTTCGCTTGTTTGGTACGCTTTTTCACGCCATCCGTTCATCTAGGTTCGATTAGGAATTTTCGACAGACCTATATTGGGCTCATAACAACCTAAGTTGTCCGGTAATGTTCGTTGCAATTTTTTTTCTTCTTCGTCTTTATTATTGACTTGCGAGGCAGGACAAACTGTTTGTTCCCTCTCATTTTATCTATTTGCACCGATTAGGGTAGGCGTCGAAAACCGAAAATGAGAACTGCGCTGGCACTGGTTCCATGGTATAGCCGTTCAAATTGGTAGCAGCCTACGCGTTGAATTTGAAGGAATTTGAGGTCGCGTTTTTGTCGAGAGGAATGAAGTTTGCAACACAGTCGTGTTTCGTTAATATGGATACCCGCTATATGGACACCATTTTCGGGGACAAATTGGGAAAATACGTGCATTTTTGTCTCGTTATTATGGACGATTTGTTTTTGGAGGAAAGGAGGTGTCCATATCAACGAGACATCACTAGTACCAGTATAGTGATGAATTTGGAGAGAATATGCCTCATTCTGAGAATGCCTACGTTATATCATCGCTCATGCTAGGCTAGCCGATTCACATCCCTCAGTCTCGTCCTCCAAATACACGAAGCGTAATGTTTTTTTTTGTCAAGTTTATACGCAGAGTCACATACAAAAACAAATCACTCCCTTTTGAGTGATGCACTTTTTGTTTCTTGAATTTATCTAAGGCCGGTAAAGTAATCGTTGCAGATTGTCTCGAAACAGAGTGTCTCGCAGAAATCGAGCGTACCAACATTTTCAATCGTGTTTCATGGCTCGGCCTAGCAAAGCCGTTCTATGCGCGCCAAAGCGCAAGCACTATGGACAACTTCCCCAAATACCAGATGCACGAAATGACGGAAGTGCAGGAGTCATCCAAGAAACGCTCAACGCACACCCTGCCGACGGAAACTCGCGCGTCCATGCGTGGAAACGGCGGGCCCCTTTGAGGCGTCTTCCTAGCATCATTCGCTCGTCTTGGAAGGAAGCGCACTCAAGACGCAAGCGGTGAAGATCCGTCCGTGAGCCTCGTGTTTCCGCCGGTTCACCCATCGTGTTCTTCTGATCGCGGCTTTACACCTCCGAATGGCCGGTTGCGTCACAGCCTACACGCTGCAAACTCGTACCGCCTATCGGTCCATCTTTTCTCTGTTTCCTTTTGTTCGAACTGCGTCTCACATCGATGCTAAATAGCAGATAAGCGAGAACGCGGCGCGGCGCGTGGCTGCAAGAAAATACGAGGAAATCTAGAACGGCCGTTTCTTTTTATCTCGTGTTATTGCTAAACACTCGTTGGAACGTCTATCGCCTAAACGGCAGCCGTGGACTCTAATGGGCTTCTCTTTTTTATGTTTTTTCTTTCCTTTCTTTTTCAACTCGGAGACAGATACACACGGTCGCGATCAAGGTTAAGGTCATTAGCTATTGTTTCCTAAACTGCAGCGACGGATGGCGTCTTAGAGGTGTGAGCGCCTATCGTTTGCTTCAGAGAGAAAAAAAGAAAAAGGGTGCTATTGGTTCGTGAGTTGTATCGCGCACATGTCGACCGTGAGATCCCTCGGCCGAAGGGCGGCGTGCAGATGATGTCAACCTAAGTGATCTTTCTCTTTTTTTCTCATTGCCACCTTTTCACGGTTTCATCAGCTCCTTTTTCCCGCCGCAGGGTGGCTGTTATTTTTCACCAGTGCGTTTTAGAAGCGCTAACGATTTTGTCTTTTGCCGCTGCGAAGCCTTGTGTCGAGGTGAGCGTTTGAATCTCGCACGCCGTTGAGCGACGATTGCGGCCCTTAATTGCGCCGAGTTTGGCCTCACTCAAAAAGTCATTCTGGTAACGCCACTCCTTCTCATTGGAGAGCTCGTGTCTTTCTGACCTCGTGTACGAGGTGATAAGTTGTACGTAAAAACGCTTCAAGCCTCTTTTTTTATTTTTTTGACACGAGTTATTGGACATTTTTATTTGCGTGATATTGGCCTTGCGGTATCCGCTTTCTAACGTCCAAGGTTTTGCTACGTTGAGTTAAAATTTAAGCACGGACGCTCCAACCATATTTTTTCATCACTGTGCGCTCAATTAGGCGACAGAGCATCTCTCGTCCTGTTGATCCGCTCGAATACGCGAACGTTTCCTTCGACATCGGCGTTCAAAACCTGACACGCAAATGGCGAGAAAGGGAGATACATTGTCGTTCTAGCTCGAAATGAAAGGAGCTAAAACCTTGCGCGAAGCAGTCTCAGCGGACACATCGCCAAACTATATTTAGCACGTTATTCCTGCTAGACTCAGTAGCGTCGGCGACGGTTGTCTCGGTAAAGTGTCGAATGGAGTTTCTGCCCACTTCGTGCAAGTCTGGAACCTGGTCTTCCGACAAACATTTCTTCCTTTAACATGAATTACGATTACGACAGGTTCCCACGAGGGGTTCGTTATGGCCGCTGGCAGAGCATCGAAGACCCCGTAAACGAACTCGATTAAGTCAATTACCCGCTCTAGTATATCACCATAACAACGAGGCCTTTTTTACGTGGCGCACCGCAGCCAGCACGAGGGATCCCCTTAGAGGGGTCTGGCAATCCTGGTCCCCTCTTTCCCGCCCTATTACAGCCGCACCGACCGTTTAATTGGACCGAACAAGAACCAATTCTCCAGTTGCCGCACACTCCATGTCAGAGCGTCGCCATTCTCAATGGGCACAGTGGTTGGTGCTCTTCATGTCGGAGAAGCTCTATCTCTTGCCGAGCTCAAACCCCGGGTACGCAACTGCCCGTCCGAATTTGATACGACCACAATTAAGCCTGCTTGACAGAGTGAGAGGCACAGACAGAGGGGTGGAGTTAGGCCTCGGCAGCTTACAAAGAAAAGTGACCCCAGGGTGCCTAATGGGCAGCGCTGTGGCCGTGTTGGGGGAAGGGGACAGGGGGGGGGGGGGGGGTATATGAAGCGCGCCCCTCGCGAGCCCCCTGACGCGTGTCGGCAGTGGTGGAGGCGGCGGCGGCGCTCTCAAACTAAGAAAGACATAAAAAGAAAAAATAACGGAGCGAGAGAAAAGAAAAAAAGGAGGCTGCGGGAGCAGGCGGCAAAACAACAAGAAGCGAAAAACAAGGCAGCCATCCGAGCGTGGCACCCCTCCGCCCGTCTCTGAGCCAATGAGCAGCGGACCGGGCCGTCCCGCGTGGGACCTTACCTGGATCCGCCATTCACGTCCTCGCGCGCGACGCTTGCTTGCTTGCTCGCCCCGTCGGCCGCCGCCGCCGCCGTGCAAAAGTGTCACCGCTGCCTCCTCGTCCAAGTGTCGCGTGCGTCGTTTGCGCCACCGCCGCCGCCGCCGTCGCAAGCCAAGGCCAGAACACCGAACAAGCAAGTAGTAATCCTTCGATGGCACGCGGAGTTCCTCCTCCGGGAGGAGCGTGGTGGTCCTTGCCGCGCTAGTCGTGCTTGGCCCGTGGCGCGCTCGATCCAAGCTGGGTGATTCGGACCTGTTGCGGTCCCTGCTGCTCAAGTGCCGGCCGACGGAGCGATCCTGCGCCCACCGTGCTCCCGCCGGGGACTGTGCTGGCCTAGTCCTTCCCGGGCGCATCCTGGCTCCGCATCCGACACCGGAGGCAGCGGCCCCGGGCGCCATAATAGCGACATTCTGCCAACTTCCGACCGGTAGCTCCCACAGGCTCTTCCTTCCCGGAGGCAGACTGCGTAAGTTGCGCACACCCCCTTCCCTCCCTCCCTACCTCCGGTCGGCATCCTCCCGACGCATCCATAAACAACGCACACGCAGAAAAGTTTCCTGTCGGTCCACGGACGGTTTAATCGGTTCCGACTCCAGTCTTTGTGTGCGGCGGGGTTCCTTCCGCCCTCCACGTGGTCTTTATGGACCGGAGTCGTGCGTAGGCGCGTGCCTTCCAGTCACGCCGCACAGCCCGGGCGCAGCACAGTCCCCGGTGCCGACCATAGACTGTCCCGAAAGCTACGGGGAGAGCTATAGTCACTGACTCTTGTGCTGACGCATCTGGCGTCGTGATTCGTTCTTTGCCTTCTTATCGGCTGATGCCGCAATCTAAATGATTGCGGGGGCTATAATACGATTGTCAGAACTCGACAGGCTCTTTGTTTCTTATGCTGTCTGTGACATACGGCTGCGGAACTAGAGTCACATTTCGCCACTTAATTAGATTATTTCTGAAAAGTATTTGGATCTCAACTCTCTACGCGAGTTTGTCCTGGTGATGTCGCGTGGGTTTTAGCCCTCGAGTAAATCACCTCGCTCGCGTTAAGGAATAAGTTCGGCTTTCACTCCTAAGTGGCCCAGCTACACGATTATTATTATTTTTTTTTTTTGGGTGGTGCTTAGGAGGAGGTGTTTACGTCCTTTTACGGGACAGTTGTTTCTTCGATGATCGCGGTTCCTATGGGATACCACCGTCCCCAGAGTTTTTGATCGACGACGCGCGGGAAATGCGCGAAGCTCGTGCGCGCGGGTGATCCGCGTCGCCCCGTTGCCGGGTAGCGAGACGTCCGGATATCGGACCGAAAACGCGCAAACAGGCGTACCTGTATACGCTTTCGATATGCGGCACTCGGTACGCCGCCGGTTTCGAAAAGGTCGCACATCGCAAACCGCGACGCTTGGAATTGTGTTCTCCCTCGACAAGTCTCCTTCGTCGGTTCAGGTAATTCAGAAGGTGCCTTTGATTAACATCACGCATCCACCCAATGACAGTCCCTCGATTCGATGAACCGTTCTACCTCGCGCGGAGCTGCTTTCCATCTAGTTCCTTAAATACTGCAATGCCAATACTTAAATACGCTAAGCGTAACGATAATTAACGTCTTACTTCAGCTTCTTTCCCCTAACCCGTATTTATTGATGATCACCCGAGTTTGCTGAAGAAACGGCAACCTTACAAGATGTTTTTTTTTTAAGTTTTTTGTTTTTTTGGCGTTTGTCGCGCAGATCACGTTCTTCGAAGTTTCTAACCGGGGAGTCCCCTTTGTTGACTTTCAGTTTCCCCAGCCCACAAAATTAAACAAAACCATTACTTCTTTTCTTCGCGAGTTCATTCTGCGTATCTGTTTTAGCCCGCAATCGCGCGTGGAGGGGAAACCTATAACGTGAGTCAGTGAAAATGCCATCAGGACGTCATGCTTGGAGGAGCTAGTCGCCCCTCTAAATCCTGGTTCACCGTTCCGATGCGGACAGGACTTGTGGGGCTAACAGGCTGTCTCTCGGATCGTGAGATCTGCGTGGTTCTGTACTCCCAAGATCAGGTGCGTGTAATTGCACGCGCCGGGCGAGAGATTGCACGCTTGGCTGCCTCCGTAGTCCGTTGGTGTCAGCACCTGCCGCCTGGATCCCCCGTAAAGTGGCGAGGTTCTGATTTAGGAGCCGCGTGGGTTTTTCGCGAGAATCTTGGTCCCTTCAAGCACTCGGCGCGCTCAGCTGCTCCGACTTCCGGCCGTCATGGATCGACGTCGGTCAACCGACGTGACCGACGTCGATCTGTGAATGATAGTTACAAAACTCTCGGTCGGTGCCACGGTTTGCAGCGCAACTCGGACTGGGATATGGTTAGGTTCCGTGTTTTCGGTAAATACCGATAGACCCCGAAAATGAACCCCCGAACCGGTTTTCTCGAAATCGGGGAAAACAGAAAAATCGCGAATCGAAGTTTTCCTTTGATAACAAAACCCAAACCTCATGGGAAAAAAGTCTCCAACAAATGTATTTTGTATTTACTCCGAATACAGCCGCACTGGACTGACCGCGAGGCTACTTCTTTGTTAGGGAACCCTTACCTCGTTTCCTTTTTTATTCATTACATGGACGTTTTCGACGTGTTTGTATGTTCTCTGGAGAATGGGGAATCCTACCTTGTTTTGCGTTAACGCCCGATAAACACCGATTTCTCATAGGACACCAAACATTGACAGCGCAAAACACCAAATATGTAAAAAATAAAAATAAACCGAATTCGATGAAGATTAAACCCCAAACACATGAACTCTAGTTACGGCACACCTGCCGTTGCAAACTCAATGAATTTGTATTGAAGAATTCTCTTCCCTCACCTTCCGGTTATCATTTATAAGTTATAACTAATATTAACCCCGTATCCTTTCATTTAATTGATACCCCTGATCCATGTTATATATATAAAAGAAAAAGAAGATCAGGGTTGCCGTCATGCTATACATGATCTCGATCCAAGTTAAAAATATCAGTCACCGTCATGCTATACATTAGCGAAAGTTCCTTCTACAGCGCAGACACGAGGCGCGGAACTAAAGGGATAATGATTTCATGTTTCACGAACCTTGATATAGAGTATAGTCTGTAGAACGACAGTCCCCGTCTCGTGATATCGGAAATTCGTCCATTTCCCACCGCTTTCTTTCTGCACCTGCTTCTTTGCGCCGCTCAGTCGTTTTCTAGCTTTGTTTTGTACCTCGATGTTTATGTAATTTCTCCGCAAACCTTATATATACCATTCAGTTTAGTTGATGCCCCTTTATTTAGATCGCAATGCAGCCATCTCGAGATATACGTGCTAGCGAGCGCAGCCAGGGACCGTCGTGTTTCCGCATAAGGTATGAGCCTGCAAGATTCGAAACCCGCACGTGCTTCGATTGTACCTACCCCCCCATAGTCTCCTCTACACTCTCAGAAAAAAAAAAAGGTATATTATTACACCTCTTGTCCCATATACGACACCCCGAAAACTTGAGTTTGACTTACAGCGCGCTGACGTCAAGCAGACTGCTCCAACTTTTACGAGGGGCTTGAGAACGGTGATATATACCTCATTAAACAGCTAAAGTTCGTATCAAAGGCTACAGAAAACCAAACACTGAGGTTTTGCGGTAGGGCCAAGTAACCCCGATTACTTTTTTGTAGTCAGTAACACGTACATTAGCTATTTTAATAAGCTGTACCACTTGGCTCTCAAGCCGCTCGTGAAAGTTGGTACCGTCGGTTCGACGTCAGCGCGCTGTACGTCGAACTGATGTTTTGGGGTGTCGTATATGGGACAAGGGGTGTAAGAATACACCCTTTTTTTCTTAGGGTGTATACTAACAAAGCCTTGCAAATCGCCACGAAACGCGGCCGCCGAAAGTGAAAAGGTAGAGTGGCAGACAACGGATTGGGGGGGGGGGGGAGGGAGGGAGGGGAGGGAGGGAGGGAGGGAGGGAGGGAGGAGGGAGGGAGAGAGGGAGGGAGAGGAGAGAGAGTCATGTAACGGGCGCCCCGCTGCGGCGAGACGCCGAAACACACTTCTCCCGAGCGGTGGAATGTCCGCTCGTGCTCCTCGCGTTCCTCGCGCTATACCGCTTCTTTTCTCGTCGGGTTTGAAAATCATGTTTCGGGTCCTCGCCGCTGCAAATGCGGTGCGCTGAATACCAGGTTCCCCGAGAAATGCGTTCTGCTACCGGATCCTCGCGCTCCAAATCTGCGACCGGGCACTCTATGGCTCCGTCGTCGAACTGCCAGGCTTTGTGAGTATAAAGGAGGCTATGGTACTACCCGTATAAAGCACTGACCTTATACGAAGTTACTCCACAATGTTGAAATGCTGAAGGAAGAAAAAATTAAAAAAAAAACCGTGGAGGAAAAATTTTGGTGTAGCAATGAGCTTTTCGTTCGAACAATGTGTTTACGCTCATCGACAGGAAATAGAGCCGCCATAATAAGAGAAAAACATACTAACCGAGAGCCGTCACCGAAATTAAAATTGCAGTTCGAAAGAGCCGATAAAAGAAAACTAGACGAAAAATAGCAGAAATAAAACCGCAGGTGTACTTTATGTCGAACCAGTTGCAGCGGATGCCAGGTCGATTGGTCTGTCTCATTGGCCCGACTTTGTCTCTGTGTGATTGAACTGAATTCTCGTTTAACGAGGTCACCCTCGTGCGTCACCTCGATCCCGCAAGCGAGCGCTCTGTAGGAGCGCGCAGCTTGCAGAGGCACGTGCGTTCGCGCTCCGTTCCTGCGTTAACATCAGAAATGCGCTGAACAGCGCGCTAGAAATGGGGATCCGTGAAAAGCGTGCGTGCTCGCTGAGCTTCGTTGGCGGGTTGTGTCGGCCGCACAGAGTTTATAAGGTCTGTTTTGGAGAGATTGCTTAAACCAAAACGACGCCTTTTCCTCGTTTGGCTGATATACACCGACGCTGTGTTTACAAACAGCCTGGGTTTGCCCGCAGCAGGTGTGGGCGCTGTTCGTGCTCAGGAACCAGATTCCCGTGAGGTGAAGCGTGCGCCCATGCTCAGTGACGACAGCAGTGCCGGCCGTGACGTCAGGGAATTGAGTTGGTGTAAATAGGGGCTCGGCTCGAAACTGACTTTATGTTTAGGGTAAGGCGGGGTAAAATAAGAAAAAAAACAACATTTAGTTTCAACTGTAGTTTTTATTTTTGCTTCAATAATTATAAAACGAAACACAGCATGGGGATATTCTTAGATGTCTTGACTCTATGCTCAGTCTACCTTTAGCGAGCAAAACATCAAACAAAGCGACAATATCTGAAAGTCAACACAATGTTTCATTTTGCCCCGCCCTGTGGGGCAAAATGAGACAATGTAATGGGGTACAATGAGACATACTTGGAAACCTGGTATGTCTCAAATCATAATAATAAATAAAAGAAAACTTGAAACACACCGTGTGAGTTTCAATGCACTGTGTGAGCTCCAACGCACTCTTCATGAGTCCACACATTGCATCCCATGCACTCCTTTTATACTGAATGCGGGGCTGCTTGGCTTCAAAGTCTTTTTTTGCATACCAGGCACTGCCAGTCTCTTGTGCATCGCGCGGTCTGCAGAACGCTCGGACACTGCGCGCTTCTCCAAGGGATCGCCTATGACCTTACTTTTCGGTTTCACTCTATTTTGTTTTTATTTTTTACTGGTGGGAACGTTGGTTCTTGGTTGCTTTCGCCAACAGCAGCTTTGCTTTGTGGGGAGATTACGTTAGAACAATGCTGCTCCTCGACCTGCTCGTTCTCTTCTTCTGTCCTACGTTAGTTGCAGAGGAAATGTTCTTGAAACTTGAAACGTCGGAAAGAACGCGCCTTCTGTAGCCAAGCCGTTTTCTTTTGGAAGAGCCGTTGTTTTTTTACATTGCCCGAGACGTTTGGCTTGCCTTTGAAGCACATCCTTTGGTACGCTAACAAGTGTGGCAGCAGTCCGCAGGGGGACGCTGTTGCTTGACACTTTTAGTTCATGTCCCTTTCGCGCTATGAAACACCCCTTTTTTCCTTTAGACGTTCCGACCATCTTAGACACCGGGAGAAAAAGGATATGGTTCAGAGCAACCAGTGGACTCGTGCGTTATTGACGTGGGCGTAATAAAATACCAGTTTGTCGCGTTTTGTCTGCGCGTACCCCGCTACGTAAATAATTATTTCGTTAAAACACACACACACAGATTGCTCAATTTCGGTTACCATAAAGGCAATAAAGTATACCAATAAAATTAAAGCTTACCTTGGCAGAATAGTTGGTGCCCACCGGGCTGCACGTTCCGAAGCTAAACTTCGCGCTGAATTTCGCGTCTTTTTTTGGCGGGAGTTGAGGTTGACACGTCAACCTCGACACGTCAACCTCAACTCCGCATTGTTTTTGTTCTTTTTTTGTTTTTCTCCAAACTCTCCTGTCGACAGCTCTCATTTTGTACACACGGAAAGTGTACTGGTCACGGCATGTCTGTATGAAATTTGAACGTACTCCGTTTGCTTGTCTAGGAGATGGATGGCGCTAAACACAAACTATCGGGAGCCGGGTTTCTTGTTGATCCGATTTGTGGCTATTTGTATGCTTCGTCAGGAAGTGTGAAATTCACTCTTCCGCTAATCATCTTGTTCAGTCAGTGTGCGTGTTCAGTGGCGATGTGAGCGACCGAAAGCGTCGCTGCGGTCGGCATTCCACGATTGGCCAGACGTGTTTAGTTGGGTTAGTTCTTATTTTATCGACGGGAAGCAGAGTAATGTCAGGCGGACGTGTTGGATTAAGAATGCGATGGCTCCAAGCTTCCATTGTGCTTTTTACACGCACTGTCGAACTTGTCGTTCACAACGGATGATATGTAGCCAGGATGTACAACTCGTGACGTCACGGCGAGGCCAATCCTGGTCATGACGTCATGGATGGGAACCATAGAGTTATAATGTACGCTAGACGTTCAGCTCGCGCTACTGTGCTGTTTTAAATTGAAACAAACAACAATCAGTGGAAAATTGACTTTCAATAATGCGGGTGCATTTTTTTATGCACTCGATTATAAGAGCAAATAATATAAATAATTATGAAGTAGTAAATAGCTGGGAACATTTCGCAATCACCTAAATGAAAATATTGGTCAGGCAGTCTTTGTCTTTCAAATTCAATAATGTGGGGATTTGGGCCAGTTGGTTCATTGCAAATGAAAAACAGCGCCGAAAAAAAAAACACAGGGACGCAGACGAAGGGAAACAGGACAAGGCGCACTCTCCGCTGAAGTTTATAGTAAATTGACAAGCTAATATAGCTACGAAAAAAACATCGTTAACCCTATCTACTCAGCTCGGGCTGAGCAGATAGGGTTGCATTCCGAATTCGCATAAACACTAGCACCAGTTGAACCCCTAGCGTACGTTATAGTGACTCTATGATGGGAACCATAATTAAGAGGACGCCACCGAGACATCTCGGCGCTAATAACGACGGCCTTGGCATTTGTTGAAAGCCTGTCACGTGGTCGAACTTCAGCGCGGTCCAGAACTTTTGCATTCAAGCCGTGTATTATACGCGTAGGCAACTCGGTTTATTGTAGAGACCGAGGCATTGTGGCCAGTCTGCTTAAGACCCGTACAAATTTGGTTCATTTGTGGGGCATCCTTGACCCGGCTAGCGTACAGCCTCTGCGCTGTGGACAATTATTCCGAATACATTCGACACAGACAAGAGAAAAAGAAAGTTCCCATTGTCTTACGACAGACCACTCTGCTTTATCACTTTTGTCTGCCGCGGTTATTACGACTGTTGCTGTGCGGGGGCGGGAAAGGCCAGCGGTTGCATGACTCACAAGAACGTGTTCTACCTACGTCAGCACATTTCTTATCGTAGACGCCTATTCCAATAACAAGCAGTTGTACTTCGTCCAATCAGCTCCACTGTCAAACAGAACCTCTTCTTGTTGCGGCTCCATACGAACAGATGTATTTCATGATACTCAAAGAACGTGTTGCCAATGAGAACTTGCATCGACTAATTCGCAGGTGGCTCCGCAGCTTTGCCGAGATAAAGAGGTCGCAGATAGTGCAGCATACACTCCAAGTGGTGTATTTAGCTGCGACGATGATACTGCATCTATGTTCGTGGGATGGTGTCACTTCCTCGATCTTTTACTAGGTGCTGCCTGTACTGCGCTTGGTTGTTTTTCGCTGCCTCTCCCGCGAAGGACACCACTGGAGTTAGCTCCACTGGCCGCTGTCAGAGCTACGCCTTCTCGTTCTTTCATGACACGCGTTGGGGTTAGCGAATTTAATCGTTTTATTTTTTTTTCTTGCCCCGCGTTATACCAGTAATGTTCTGCCTGGAAGGGAAGTTGTTATTGTCGGATTTTATTAGTTGTCGAGCGGCCTTATCTGTGTTTTCAGTTAAGCGTGTCGCAACTTCTAAATGTATATGTATTTGTTTTTGCCGGAAAATTAATGACCTTTCGTCTGCTCCCAAACAAGTATGCACAAACCATGATCCACTACGATGAAGTTGGCGCCATCTAAGATTTCAATGACCGTTTTTTTTGTGTCATTGAGTCGCACCGAGTGATCACAGTAAACCGTAATAAAACGGTGCCATCTACGCGGGGGAAAACAGATCTCTTTCTAGTACATTTTTCAGCGACGGCATGCCGCAAATAATTTTTTTTTCTTTTTTGCTTTCAATTTTTTTTTTTTTTTTTTTTGTTCCCGTGTATTGAGTGCACGATGTGCGCGCGTGCCCTCCCGACCAGAAGCGAACAACTGTGCTAGAACTCGCGACTTGTGCCATCGCCGCGGCGGAGAACATGAGTCGGCGGAGCTCGCCAACAGATGTTAGCGCTGAAAGCGGCGGCGGCCGAACCCGAGCTCGGAGGAGCCGCCTGCTATGTGTACGCGATGTGCGGCGACAGGGGACTCATGTGTCTCTGTCCTTGCAGAGGTTGAGAAGGAGCGCGCGTCCCTGGAGAACGTGCCATCCAACCTGTACGAGTCCGTGTGCGTGCCGGAGCTGGACGAGTTCTTCCAGCAGGGAGGCAGTTTCCCGATGCCCGAGCAGAAGGTGACGCCTGTCATGAATGGAGCCGCCGCGCCCACGTCGCAGACCTACATCGACGGTGAGCACGCGTCCCTTCTTTCCCCAGTTTCCCTTTCGATTCTCTTTTTTTCTTTCGAGTCCCGAATGCCGTTTGGGAATGAAACGAGAAGCTGGAGGTACTGGTCTCGGAGTCTAATGTACAAAGAACGCGGGACACGTAGCGAATAAGAAACAAAACAGAAAAAAAGTGAAGGAGAGATGAAAGCAATTGTCGGAGTGAGACGCACTCCTGCAAAATCTAAACGGTGACAACACCTTGGTACGGGCGAACCGCCTCTATGTGGCATTGCGACTTTGCCCAGCGAAATCAATATTATTATTACTGCGTCTACTACTACTGTTTTTACGGGGACAAGATCGGCACGCCAATGTTGCTGGGTTTTGCAGTTTTACGAGCACTAACGTTTGGTTTGCGAGCAAATCTCAAACTCCATGGTGTCACGTTCAGTTTAAAGTATTGAAAACATCGAATTCACACATAGTAGATACCTCTGAAAACTCGGCGTTGTTTTGTAGTAACGAGATATCGCTTCTCGCGATCGACAGTAGCGGTAGGGTCACAAAAATAAGCTCCGTTGTTCGGCGAATGACCTTACGTACGTTTCGCATCGGATCATCCGCAGAACTCGGAACTATCAAGGACCGCCGCGATCGACAAGAACGTCAGGGCCAAACTCGCTCATTTGCTGACACTAGAAAAAGAACAGGCTCCTCTGTGATACTGTTTTTCTTCTCTCCAAACCGGAAGAGTCCGCGATCCGGCACTTCCGCCGCCGCGCCTAATTATGACGGCTCCCCAAGGGCTCCCTCTTTAAAACGAATCCCCCCTCCCGTTCACTCTCGCGGAGCCCGAAGGAGGGTTCGGAGATCACACGCCTTCGAGGCTCCGCCGGGCTCTTTTCTACACTCGAGCTGAGGGTGCGCGATCCCACTTCCTCCGCTAATTACAGCTTCCTGTTCGCGCATTATGCGCTTCGAACAACTCGCGCAAACAACGGCAAAAGGAGGAGGGCTACCCTTAGCGCGCACTTTCGCGCCTCCAGATTGATACAACCATCACCCAGAAATAAAAATAAGATTCCGAATCGGAAATCGTTGTGAGACTCGCCACACACTCCAGGATCGTGAAGAGAGCTGGGTTTGGGGTCCGCTCGCTCTAGGCGTAGCGGCGCTGCTTCGGTGTTATTTAAGTTTGTCTTTTATTCGTAGGGAGGGGGGGGGGTGTTATGGCTCACACGGTGGGCTTCCCCCTCGTGCTTAGCTGACCGGGGCCCTCCTGTGTCCCGGTCGGCTCACCTGTTGCGGCGCCGGAAACGGCGCCACGGTTGGAGGCTGGCTCGCGTTTGCGGGCCATGCATATATGGGGGACCCCGCCTTTCCTGGGTTTGTTCTGGGATCGCGAAAAAGCCCGATAGAGGGCGAGTGTATACACACGCGCAAACCTTTGTTTTACGAACTACGGCTTGTTGATTGCGTTTCTGTTTTTTTTTTTTTTTTCTTTTAAGCTATAGCTCTTTTTTCTTGCGGGGGTTTGTCCAACGCAAACCTTTTTCCATAGGGCGGTGCTGTTCGGCTTTAGCCCTCGTTTTTAGTTAGCTCATTTTGTGCTTGTTGCTGTTGTCGACGTCGGGGCTTCGAGGATTGCTTCCGGCGGATGTTTGGAGTGTGCCACGGTTAGCAGCGGCGCCGTGCCGCGTGGTCTGGTTTGTACGCGCAGGGTCGCTGACTCGGGGGCTGCGTTGTATAGACCATTCCAATTATCGCCTTTTGCCTGCCTCCATCTTTGTACACTAGGCTGTGGAAGGCGCCCTGAGCGTGCTCAGTAGCTCTCTCCCGCGAAATAATCGGACGCCACGCGTGCGTCCACAGCTCCGAGTTTGTTTTCTCGCCCGGGTGATAACATCTGAAAAAGATGTATTTGGAGGGCGGTCAACAGTCCGGCACACCCCGAGTTGCATCCTAAACATCTCTCTTCAAATCTAACCTTGAGAGCCGAAAAAAAAAAAGAAGTATGCACGGACAGGTTACTAATTTAGGGCGTCTCCCGTTGTCCTAAGAGATGTAATCTCGTATACTTATCGACTCCTAGTTCGCTTAAGTCAGCGCTTCCCCAGTCACGTCAAGATGAAGAAGCGGGATAGCGCGAGCGTTCCACGCGCACGAAAGTCACCTTTTCTCGTCGTTGTACTGGCATCTCTTCGATCATCAACCGGCGCGTGAGTGTTCTGAGGAAGAAAAAGAGAGCTGACGAAACAAACTTAAAGTTAAAAAAAAAATGTAGAAGCGTCCGGCTCGGCTTCGCCCACTTTCAGGATCTGTCCCGTCCGTGGTGGATGCACTGGCCCTCTCCTAACGGTACCGCCTCGGAAGGCGGTATGCCTTGAAGTCCGGTGTTATTCACCGGACTTCGGTTGCATCTTAGTGATATGTTCACAGCGCTGGATTTGCTGGCACGGCTCGTAGCATATACGCTGCGGTCCGACCTAGCTGCGCGTGTACCGTCCTCAGATAACGCGGAGCTGGTCCCTTGTCTCGACGCGCGTCGTTCCCCAAGTCTCGTTTTTAGCTATTGTGTTTGCGCCTCTCCCCGCACCCATGACTCCAACGTGCTCTTTCTCTCGCCTTTTGTTATCTCGCTAGCCGATAGCGTTTCCTGTCCCGTGCGTCCGCTTATCGCGCCACCCCAGATGTCATCGGCGGCGACTCCTCGCGCCCACTTTGAGATGACAAGCCAGCCGGAGAGGGTACGCCTGGTGTCTCTTCCCTCCTCTCCTTCCTGTACTCACTGCCCCTCTTTTGGCGAGTGTGAGATGTGATGACGGATACCTCTGAGAAGGCAGCTTATTTCCCATAATTATAATTCAGTTAGATCTGTCATTTAAAGGACCGCCATCAACATGCTACTTTCTGCCTCTATCTCTCTTTCTCTTTCACTGGTTTAAATTCTACCGTCTGCGATGTATGTGGAGCAAACATGGCCTCTACAATGCAGGCATGGAAATTGAAATCTTCTAAACTTTATTGAAAAAGTGAGATCTGAAAAATCCCGTGTCATTAACGGCTTTCGCTGACAAGTCTTCCGTTTCACGTTACGATAGATCGGAGCGGATGCTACAAGCCGTCTAAGCCAATCCAAGGAAATGTGAGGGTCACGTGACCTTTGGGGGGGGGGGAGCAGCGACGCGCGGGGGCATAGTCACGTGATGCTTTCACAGCGATCGATCGACTGGGATGGCTTGTAGCGTTTGGTGCGTATCGTAAAAAACCACCGGAAGTTTCATTGGTTCTGCATTGCGAGGCTTTCCCCGAGGCTCAGAAATACTAGGCTTGCGAAGAGACGTTTCGACCAGAGAACGGTTTGGTCGACGATGTATGCCCTAGTTAGTGCTTTTGCCGAAGGTTTGGAGTAAGTATGCAGCTTTTTTTATACAAAGAACAGACACGGGAGTCACGACCAACGACCCTCGTGTCAAAATCGCCTGACGTTCCCGGGTCATACGTGACTCTTCTGGGATGGATGAAAATCGGCGCTGACGCGGAAAAACCCTGGCGTTCCTATTTGGGCTCGCGACTTCAGTTTTATTTAGTTTGGCAGTTGTTGGCGACCTCGCTCGTGTGCCGCCCAGCCAGTACTGTCTTGCGGAGGCCTGCGTTTCGCTTCGGTTGGTTTTTAGTAATTTATGTCTCTCTCACTCGTCAAGTCGAAGGCCTTATCGGGAAAACCCTGGCGGTGTCTAAAAATGGGAATATTCTTTCGCGCGTGCGTACACTAGTAACTGCAACACGAGCACTCGTTCTTTTTATTCGTTTTATTTCGCTTCCTTTTAAACATCTGTCCATGAGCGTTTATGGTCGTTGACTTTAGAAAAGCGTGTACGTGTTGAAACATGACTGAGCTTCACTACCTATGCGCTTTTTTGCTGCACACTGTTTCCAAACTATAGCGTTTCCATAGCGTTTCCAAACTTTTGTGGTAGCAACAGCTCTTCCTCCCCGTTCATCATTACATAATACTTTCGCACTATATCACGGAGAGTCGCCTTTTATCTTGATGTTATTGGTAGCCCGAAAACTTGAATGAGACTACAATTTGTCTATAAAGGTATAACATTATTTGATGATTCTGAGGGCGGGACTACAATTTCTCATAAAATGGTGTCAAATGAATTAATGATCTTGGACGCATATGCGCTTATAACTAATGTAATGTTATAAAAAACAAAATGCATCGAGATGGATGGAGGTGAGCGAATGAATATTGCGATCATTGTACCATGTTCTCTCTTATTGATCATATCAGCGATATTGAAAACAAAATGACGGCTGTAACGACGAGTTTTCTATATCAATGAAGCCGTTGTGGACGAGCTAAAAATCCTAAAGAAATCAGGCATATATATGGAAATGTAAACGTTATGAAACTCTTGCCTGAAGCTCACATCCGCGCTCTCGGAAATGCACTTCAGGTAACTTTCACCTTACAGCACATTCGGAATCTCTGTGACCTCGATAACAACATTTCAAATTAGAATCCACAAAATGCCATACCTCTGGAATGCGATTTGCGCTACCAAGCACGATGCTTTATATAATCATGTCGCATGTTTGTGTCAAAACATTTTTGAGCTCTAGAGTTCGTTGGAGGACTTGGACGATTGATTCCCCGCGCGCCGTGTACAAACAAGAAAAAGGAAAGCAAGTACATTTCTACAGCATACATTTACAACAGTACTTGCCAGTCATGGATTTTTCGCTTTTACTTTCTGGCATCTTGTTTTGCGAATCTTTCGAAGGCCATTCTCCTTGTTGCTTCTTGTTCCGTTCCTGGAAAGTTTCGTACTCTCCGAGAGGTGCATCATCATCATCCACTCGCGTGCACCACTCTAATTCGTGGCGTGAAACAAGCAACGGGAGCGCGGTACACTTGCGTCCGTTCCGTCGCTCGCCCACTCTCCCTTCGCGCGCGCTGCGGCAGGTGGCCTCTGCCGCGAGTCGGTCGGCAGCGGGTAGCCTTGGCTGGAGGCTGTCTCTTTTAGATCGGAGAAAATTGCGTTAGTCGCTTTTGTTTTAGCTGCCTTCTCGTCCGGCGGCGCTGACGCAACGCTCCCGTAGCACGGCCGGGCGACCACCTGTTGCCCGCTTCAGCAGGCGCTGAATTAAGGTTTCCGGTCGCCCGGTGAACAAGTCGTGTCAGCGGACACGACCCAGGGACTCTGACGGGCCACCGCTGTGCCCTACAGCGCGGACCCCCGAAGATCGGGTCGTCCCAAACTCTGTAAAGGCCCGTGCAGTCGCGTTCGAAAGCTCAGAGCGTTGGAGTGCGTTCGAAGGAGTTGCGACTGTGAGTGACCGAGGCTCCCGTGTTTTGGATGCTGCGCGCCAAGCTGCTTCGCACGAAGGACGGATGGCCGGTTGGCTCGCGGCCGTTTTCCGACGCAACGCAGTCAAACGCGGTAAATCACAACTGTGTGTATGAAGGCTTGTTCACACAGTTGCGTTTGACTGCGTTTGACTTCGTTAAGGCTGCTTGCGTCGAGCTGTTGCTATGGCGATCTTACGACGAGCCACTCGGGAGGCGCTGTGCTGCGCGACGGAACGCAGCGCAACGTGGTCAATGTGTGAACCAGCCTTCGATCTTTAGGTTAGCATGTTTGGTGAGAGAATAAGCTCACTTGTTGTTCCTTCTTCTGGTGTCTACTATAACGGCAGGTAAAGAAAGAATCGGCGGTTTAGCGAGGGAACCTTCCCTACACGAAGACAAGTAGACCGATCATTTAAAGTCCGCGTTTACACCGTCCTTGTTTTTTTTTTTTGTTTTTTTTCATATTATTTTGCGTGCAGCGGCGTTGCGACACTACAACCATGATGAGGTCCCAATTTAACGTTGAAAATATTACATTCTTCAGCGACTAATAAGCTGCCGCTTCCACTTTCATTGTGTCGGTGTACTTCGCCTGTTGATTAGATATATAAGTAATGTGGCGTTCAGTCAGAAGCTAGTTTAGCAACGAGGAAACCATACGGCGCTTTGGTCCTTGTTGTGTACGACGTCACTTTAACTTGATTGAATGCGTGTTTGTTCTTGGCCGATTTCATGCACCGAGCCCTCGGCGCGGAATGACGTCCAGTGCCAGTGGACCGTTGGCGGCCCGCTTTTATTTCGCCCGCCCGCGCTGGCGTCGTTACTCGACCGAGGGAGGCTTCGGTTGGGCCCCTTGACCGAAAAGCACCACGTTGCGCAAACATTCCGTTAGCAACGAGAATCGCGGCGGAGGCCTCAAAACCACAGCGCGTAATTTGCTCTTTTTCACGAAGTTGTGGACCAAGACGGAATTACCTTGCTTCTTTCCCTCGCGCACGTTTTGTCCCGTGTTTCGTACTTTTTTTCCGCCTTTTTTATATTAGTTTTTTGCTTGCATTTCGTTGCCTTCATTGGAGGTAGGCAGTCATGAGGATTCACTTAAGATGGGCAGCCATTTTGACGTTAATGGCGCAATATGGAATGTCAGGGTGTGGGTTTTACTCGGTCACTTTTATGTGAGTGCCCACAGCCTTGGGTTGTGCTTCAGCGGTAAAAGAGTGCTCTTGTAGGCACTGTTTGCCTTTTTTCTTAAATTGGTGCGAGAGTTTTAAGTGCAAGCTGCTTATACGGCGACCTTAAAATGGCACTCCTATTACCCAGTATTCTCCCCTGTTCAAATAAAGGAGTGCTGTGTTTGGTGAGCACAGACTATGTATGCTCATTAGGATGTTTCTCGATATGCCTTGTCACTTCAAAGCAGTTTGCAGTAACAAATGGGGTAGCTGCTCAGTTGTCTCCTTTAGTATCTGAATGCAACGTTCCTTACTCTCTTTTTTCTGCATTTTGCAGGAGGCTACAACCACATCAGTGAATCCCTGCACACGCTGAACGACATGAATCAGGAAGAGATGGCCCTGGGACACAACTCCTACGACGAGTCTCAGGAGTATGGCCTTGAGACGCCCCAGTCCCATCCCCCGTACCTTGACTCCAGCCCCGAGTTCTACCCTTCCACTTCTACCGTGGTGCACGAGACCAAGTTCCAGCCTACGTACACGACCAGCAAAGAGTTCTCCAGACGTACGTTTACATTCCTTTGTATTTTGCTGCCTCTCCCGTTTGGAGAAGTGCAGGTCACCCACCTGTATTGCATAGTTTGCCCGGACATGGCACGCTTCATGGTTAGGAATGAACTATTCAGCAGAAAGAATTAATCATCTTGCCAATAGTAGCCTCGAGACAGGTGGGTGGTCACTGCCCCAGACATTTCTGGTCAACATTTCTAACATTTCAGACATTTCTGGTCAGCCTAGCCTAGCCTAACCTAACCTAACCTAACCTAACCTAACCTAACCTAACCTAACCTAACCTAACCTAACCTAACCCAATCCAATTTTTTCGGTGCCTTTGTGCGCAGCCTATATTTCTGGTTGAAAATGAGGCACAAGAGAGCCTCTAAGTTTTAGAACATACTAAACTTCAAACAATACTAGTTCCCAGGCACGTAGCCAGGATTTTGTTTCGGGGGGGGGCCCGCCCATGACAAAATGCTGTATGAGGGGGAGGGGGAGAGGAGGTCCAAGCAGAATTGAAGATTTCGGAGGGGGCCCAAGAGGAATAGTTTCGTTTATACGACAGATGTGTATTTAAAGTGCACAGTCTACCAAAGTGATTACAGATCATCGGGGGGATCGGTGGCCGAGTGGTCTAGGGCACACCAGCTCGGAGCACATGGAGCGAAAGCTCACGCTGCAGAACCCAGGGATCCTGGGTTCAATCCCCACGCCTGCCTGTTTTGATCTGGATGAGCATCGTACCGGCGTGCGGTCGTGTATCACCACTGCATGGTGCACGTTAAAGACCCCAGGCTAGCGGTTGTATCGCACTGGCTAAATTGCTCGTTTACAGCTGAGAGACAAGTCGCTCATGGAGGCAGACTAAGTTCAGGCTTTATAAACATACACACACAAATTCTTTATTTTTTATTTTTACAGATTAGTTGTTTGTTTATGGAATGTTTCTATTCCCTGCATGTTTACTTTCAAACCTAACTCCACACGTTTCTCGGCGCCCTTGCAGAGAGGTACTCCCACCATGAGATGAGCCTCCCCGAGAGGTACGCTTCACACCACTACGAGCCCCCATTCCAAACGGTGCCCACGGGAGTGCAGAACCCAGCCGACCACTGGGTGGCACACCAGAACGGCACCGCAGGCCCCTTGGCGCCAACGGCGTGCCCCACCACCACCCGTCTTCCTTTGGCGCCCTACATGCCCTCCGGGACGGTCACCTGGGTCACCTCAGTCCTCTGCCAGGAGGTCCACACCAGAGGCAGCATGGTGGAGACAGCAAGCCAGTCATCCAAGCGGCCGTTTTAGCAGGTTATTCCGGTGTGTTCTTGGAGTAACAAACCCTACCGTTCTGTTGCAAATGGAAGCATATGTCTAGAGCTAGGTTTTGACTAGTACTCACTCCCCTTGATGCCTTCTAAGGGCCATGCATTGACTGCCCTTCTCATCCATGTTGCAGGTGGGATTAACCCTTCTTTTTGTTTAGATAACCTGTAATCCTGCAGTCAGAAATGAAGAGATATGCTCTATATTTTCTTTTTCTTCTCTTTTCATCTTATTGGTAGAACTCAATTTGTCATGTTTCGTACACTAGCGTGAAAGGAAGATTTTTTTGCACCACTGCATTTATATCGTTTGTGGTCTTTTTGGCAAAACTTCTCCTCATAAACCAACTTCACTGCTTCACCTAAAAAAAAAATTTAGGTTGGCATACTTTACATTTTTAAAATATCTTAATGCAAATTGCCTTTTTGTAGAAATTAATAGTTTGAAGACCAATCAGGCAATGTTGGAGTGGGTAGCATTTCTTGTGACAAAATCAAGTTTCTTATGATCTTGTGAATTTTAGTTCATCTAGATTATGTTTTCAGTTATGCTATCACAAAGTTATTCCTTGCTGCCAAAATAACCCTGAATATTGTCCCATTCCATTTAAAGCTGCTTTAATTACTGGAATGGACAGTGGCCATAGCCAGATTCTTCTGTATATTCATTTCTATAAGGCACATGTTTCCTTAAAACTATTAGTTTCAATCTTAGTGTACCAGATGAGAATTTAAAATAGATAACAATGTTCATGGCACTTACTGCTTTTTTTTCATAAGCTGGAATTTTTTTCTCTTTGTGCTGCTGTATGTGGGAAGCTCAGTGTTCATTTGGTTTGTATTTCTTATGGATATCACTGAAGTATCCTTGACCTTAAATTAAGATTTGCTTGTGTTGCTCTGCTGATGCTTTATATGATAGCTAAAGGGAAAGCTGGCATGGCTGAGCCAATTTGTGCATGCTTAGATGCTAGCGGAAAGCTGCAACAGCTTTTGTGCCTCCTATTTTTAATTTTTTTTGGTGCTTTTTCTGCTTTCTTGCATGACTTTTGCCATAGCCGTACTGCAACATGGATGAGCTTGTCCTGTAGCTTTGTACAGGGTGTGTTGTTACCTGTACTGCCCTGGCATTTGCTGCTTCTCCAGATAAAAGATGGACACACTTGTCCTCTTGCTTTCTGCTTCCACAGCCAACAGAACGGAAATGAGATGGCTCAGTGAACTTCGTAACAAAATTGGAATTCAGGGACGTGTTTCTTTGATATGACAGGGTTTCTTGTTTGCACGACATAGCTATATACTTTATTAAAAAGAAACAAATAGCCTGAATTCTTTGTACACTTAGCCTGAACCACCTCATTTGGACAGTGAATGTGTAGTGAAGTAGTATTGCTTTTGCAGCTTCAATCATTTCCTCTTTATTTTGTGTCTGCGGCATTTTATAAGAAGGCTTCATTTTGGCACAGCCTCCAGTAATATGAAAGAACCCTTGAAGTGCATGGCCTGCTGCTCTGAGGGAGTTTCATGTTGTTGGAGACTGGACTTATTTGCAGATGAACATATAAATTAGATATCAGCTTTGCTTTGCGTGGTACATAGCAAGAGATGGAATTTAAGATGTCTCAAGAAGTCAATTGATAGTGCAATATTTTGTACAGACAATCACTTGCTGTCCGAATAGATCATGGTATTGTGTTTCTAAGTGCTCTTGTGTTTCTTTCTAAATATTTGTGTTTATTTGTATACGGATATGGACTGTAGAAGCTTATAGATGTTTGCTTGATGGGTTGTACCAAAATGGCACTCTGGGATTCAGCTGACCAAAAACTTGATTCATCACTTGACTTTCTTGATGATTAAAAGTTATGAAGTTTAATGAAATCATGCGTTAATTTTTTTGGTGCTGCTGGTTTGTAAGCCCTTGACGAAATATATTGTATACATTGTGTTCTGTGCTGACATTCCATTCTTATTATCTTGGCTCCTTTAGGAAGTGGCCCCATCCAGCTGTGGCAGTTTCTCCTGGAACTTCTCACAGACAAGTCTTGCCAAGGATTCATCAGCTGGACAGGAGACGGCTGGGAGTTCAAGCTGACCGACCCCGACGAAGTAGCTCGTCGCTGGGGAGTGCGCAAAAACAAGCCCAAGATGAACTATGAGAAATTGAGTCGAGGCCTGCGCTACTACTACGATAAAAACATCATTCACAAGACGGCGGGCAAGCGATATGTGTACCGCTTTGTGTGTGATCTCCAGGCCCTTCTGGGCTACACCCCTGAAGAACTGCATGCCATGGTGGAGCTCAAGCCTGAGAAGAAGGATGAAGACTGAGAAAATGTGTGAAGGAGTGTCTGCTTTTCTTTTTTTTTTTTCTGTGTACATCTTATGGTTTGAAAGTCTAATAGACAGGACAAAGAAACTCCAAAGTGTGCGGCATTAAAACTGGCATGCAAGAACTGAATGCCCAAAGGGACTGCAAGGCATTGAACAGGAGCTTGGGGACTGCTCTTCCTCTTCTTGATGAAGCAAACTGTGCAGAAGAAGCATGAACTTTTGAGAAGACCTGTTTTTGCTCAAGCAGCCATTCTTCATGTTGATGCAGTTGCTTCTGGTGATTTCATTGTATTTTGTTTTGTTCTAATATGTGTATGTGTATGGTGGAGCATTTTGTTGCTGTATCATTGTCGTTGGTCTCAAAAGTGTGAGCGAGCTTTTTAAGGTGACAAAAAGCTGAGGACAAAAAAATTGGTAGATACTCTCTTCTTAGCCCATCAGGATGGCTGCACATCATGTGAGAATGTGTGCAAATTTGTTATTTTGTACCGAAATGTCTTGGCACCACTGGGCCTTTGCAGAGAGTTTCTGTAATGCGTGAAGGCCATTGAATAGCTCTTCAGTGCAAATATCTCGTGTTCAACAAAACCTTGACATTGTCGAGGTATTCTTCTAGGGTACACTGCAAGTTGGCATTATAAAAACATGCATCACCTGTTATTTTCAATGAACAAGTGAAGAGGGTTAGTTTGGCAAGATTTCTGAAGAGTTGTTTCGAACATGTTTTATACTGTATCAGTATGTCAGGAACAGGTATCAAGCCAGCCTTATGCATGCAATGCTGTTGACATTTTACCTCAAAAGAAAAAAATGCTATGCAAACACTGAAACACTGAGCCATTCAGTGCATCATTTAACTACAATATTTATCTAGCCATCTTGAATAATCGTAATTTTATTATTAAATGTTAGCTTAATTCTCAAACAAATTAACACAGTCTACTGACACCTGGCCCTTTGATTGGGGTGTTCAGTTGTAAAAAAGCAGTTAACAGATTTTAAGGATGAAATTGATCCAAAACCCAACTTCGCCAATTCAGTGGTTTTTAAGCTACAGCAAAATATGAAAATGATTAGCTCATTTCATTTTCATTTTATTGCTAGAACTTTTAAAGGTGTCAGATGTTAGCAAATATTTCTTTTGTTTTAGTCAACCTGAATAAGTAGTAGTCAAAGTGAGGAACTACCTTCAGGTGGAGCATGTCAAGAAACAAGATACAGCAAAGAGCCAAAGTATTCCACTGTCTCGTTTGTCCTGTGCTATCAGTTTTGCACTGAAAGTACCAAACTAAAGTTTTGTTTTCGTTTTTTTCATGTGCCTTGATTCCAGGATATCAGCACAATATCCTGACAGTTTTTTTTCTTTTCACTTCATGGATTATATCCATAATGATCAAGTTATCTTGTAAATATATACATATATATTATACATGAATTCCTACTTCATCATATGTTATATTTTGAGAGCAACATAACTCGAAGGTATTGTTGCAGCATTTATCATAAAAAAGCGAATATATCAAGGAGATTGTGTATATTGCGGATGTGCATTTTTAGGAGAGAAGCGAGGAAGAAGGTATTGTCTACTGTCATTGCAAATTCCATGCTGTTCGCAGGCTGTAAACGATGTCTTGTCGTAGCGGAACGTTTGTGGAGGTATACCCTCAGTAAGGACTATATGCAAGAGAATTTTTCAAAACCTTCTCCCCCTAAATTGTAACTTATACTTGAATCGTCAACTTTACACATGCTTCTCCTAAAAAGACTGTGTATAAAAGTATTAAGATCACCCCCAGTATTTTGTTGTACGAGAAGCTTGAGGAAGCCGTGCCTTAATTTGTTTGTCTTCCAAAGAGGATATACATATATTTATATAAAACAAAATTTTTATATGTTTACACAACATATCCCTGTTTGATGTGGTGTTGCAAGAAAGCCCGAACACAGACAGGGAGGCACTTTCTTACTTCCACACGCTTTGGTCGGTGATGCCTTGTGCTGAGTGTTATAAGCCTTTGTAAATTATTCCCAGAAGTCTCTGTGCTCCATTTTCCGAAGGAAGATCTTTTCGTGAAAGCTTTTTTAAGTGCAAGATCTCATGATAGAAACCTTACAAAGCCCTGCTGAAGATCACCTTGCTGGGAACTTGTGACACCTTGTGATCTGCTGACTGTATTTTTGTCTCAAGAACTTGGATTGTGATGTAATTGATAGTTTCCTTATTTGCTTTAATGCAAGTAAAGTGTGCAACTTCCTTGTTCTGCAAACATCAATGTTGAAATAAAATGCACAGACATCTTTCACATCTTTTTCCTGTTTTTCTTCTTACTATTCTGGTTGATCCAATGACAGGGAAATTCATTTGACGGAAGGCCATTCCAATATTCTAAGCCACGTCACAAGCTCAGACAAATATCGTACCTGGAGTCTTATTTGGTAACACCTTTTGAATCTACTTTGCATGAGGACTGAGGTTTGAATCTAATGGTGAATTCCGCTCGCAGATCTCGAGCGCTCCAAAAGCGCTCCATTTGGAGCGCGCATATTCCGCTCGCAGATCTGGCTCGAGCTGGTCATCTTCAGCGCGGTCCAAACCAAAGCTTCTTTTTGCGCGTGTAGGTCGGGCGGCTTGCGGATGTGACGTATTTCGTGACGTCGCGCCGGTTCTTTGCTTCTCCGGACGCGCACAAACAGTTGGTCAATCTTAACTTATTCCTGAAAGCGCACGAAGACGCGTTGTGACGTAGTCGGACGCTCCTCTCTCCCGGCCAATCGGTGGAGGGCAAGCTAGTTCCGGCTCCGCGTTTCTTCGACGTCTGGCCGGCGGAGTCTGTCGCAGTTGCGCTTCACCGCCACAGTGCGCTCGTGCCTGCGTGCGCGCGTGCGCGTTCGCCCGAAGCTGGCATCGTCCAAACCAGACCGCACGGTTCTGACTCAGAAAGCGCGCCCGGAAACAGCAAAAGCGACACGAAATGCGTCACGATCCTTTCGCTCACGGCCTACAGCCGCAAAAAGAAGCGTTGGTTTGGACCGCGCTTCCGCTCGCAGATCTCTAGCAGCGCTCGCTCCACGGAGCGCCCCAAACCCCGCCGAACTTGCTCTGCGGGATTTCACAGATCTCTCCGGAAATGCGGGAAGTACTGAGCGCTCTACGTCATTTCCTAGGCAGTGCGCATGCGCGGCGCGGCGAAGTTGGCGGGTCGGCGGGGCTGGCGGGGCCACGGCTGGCCACGGTCGAGTCGTCGAGTTGGATCTTGTGGGTGCGTCGGTTGTTAACGCGGGATTGTGTCGGCTCGAACGCTTCTACCTCGCGTAGATCAGGGGCATAAAGCCGGGACTGTGGAGCGTGGTAAATCGTAAGCGCTGACATCTGTGATCGTGAGAGGAAGAACGAGAAAAAGAACGACAGAAAAGCCGGAGGCAGACGCAAGGTTAGGCCTCTCCATTCTGCAGCCCATGATTGTTTACCTTTCTACACTGCATTCCGCCGGCGTTTTCCCGTGCAATAAAGCAGGAAGAGATTAGTCAATGACCGTGCAAGTGATAGTTTGTTATTTCTGTGTTTAATAAAGTCGTACCCGAAATCTGAACTCCACCGCTGGCAATCGCTGTCCGTGCCCCGCCGCTTCGAGGCGGCCGAAAGGTATGTGACGGTGCCGAACGCGAACGTAATCGTTATTTGCGACATGGGCGCCGTGGTGTACGTATAATTTCGCCCAGTCTGTGTCTCGTGTTATTTCTGCGTCGGAAAAATCAGTCGGCTGAGGCGTTGGTGAGCTTGTCAAGTTCGAGCAGCGGCCATTTTGAACGCCGGAAGGGGAAGCGGTGGGGAGGGGTGTGGGGAGGCCGCTCCAAAAATGCGAGTTTATCTTCCCCTCGTTGATTTGGAGCGGGTCCCACGGAGTGGAATTTCGCCTCCCTCGCGGATTTTGGAAAGCGCTCCGGATCTACGAGTGGAATTCACCATAAGAAACGTTTCGAGAAATTTTCCATACGTTAGAGTGCAAAGATCACGCTGCAGCGAAGTTGACTGTCAACGCTCTTTAACAAATAACACGAGTTTTTGTAGATTACTTATCACATGCCAGTTTTTCGTAGAAGACTAACAGCAGTCATTCTCACTGGCGTTAGTAAAACTTTAGTTACAGTTCCGGATTGTTTAGGTACAAAAGGACATTGCAATTCGTTCCAGCCTAACCGTCTAGCTTGCAAACGGCAAAACAACGGCCCCGGTGAAAGCGCCGAGGCAACCCTCGCGAGAGCGATCCACACGAGCGCACCTGATCAGCGCTGCCATGGCGTTCGCTCTGACACTCTTGTTAGAGGGTTTTAGTAGACCGTAAGCTGCAGAGAGCGTGCACAATAGGCGCGTGCTCAATTCATGCTTCAAAGTGACGGCCCCAGCTCCTTTATAGCAAAGCGTATACACGAACTCATCTCCGTTACGTCACGGCGCGGTGGTGGCGCGTCAGGCGCACTTCCGGTCTGGGGCTGTGGGCGGAAGCCGCCATGGGGCACGTGCATTCTTGTGTTACTTTGGAAGAAACCGGACAAAAACCTGCCTTCTCGTCAAAACGCCGCGACGGGGCTTAATTTATTTTATTTATTTGTTGCCTACATTTCGCCCTGGGGGCATTATTTTAAGGGGGTAACTTACATGTAAACACAACAAATGCACAAATGGAAATACAAAAAAATATCAATGCATGGTGACATCTGCTACGAATAATACAATGCGCAATCACAAAAGAAAAAATTAACACATCATACACGTATTTACTATAAGCTGCTAACATCAGCACAATGCAAAATAATACATTAGTCATGGATCATTCTCGTGTAAGTAACGACTTAAAAGGCAATCAAATGTTTCATCCGAAGCCGAAACCATAGCTTCGGGGAGTCTATTCCACTGATTTATTGTTCGTGAGAAAAATGACGATTGAAAAACCGACGTGCGGCATGTTCTTTCCCCCTATTTTCTTCGAGTGGTCTAATCTCTGGGAAGTAAAAGTAGGGGGTTTTAGGTAGATGTTCCTATCAATCTCGGTACGTTCACGAATCACTTTATTAAAAAAAGAGTACCTCGATAACCTCCGCCGAAGTTCGAGCGACTCCCATGAAAATGATTTTTTTAATGCCGTGACACTGATATCAAAATGATAAGAGTTAGTGACAAAACGGACAGAGCGATTTTGGATGGCCTCAAGCTTATTAATTAAGGTTTTAGTGTTAGAATCCCATACTACAGCAGCATATTCTAAGAGGGAACGAACCTTAGAAATGTATAGTATTTTTTGACGTCACGAGGTGCATGTTTAAAATTTCTCTTTATAAAGTTTGTGGGGATTGTGATCCCTCAACATTCTGTCGCGTCAGTGTTTTGGCTCGCCGTGGCGGCCGCGCTGGCGTCGCGAGAGGTGGCGCTGCTTACCACTGTGAGTGGCTTCCTCCTCTCCCCCTTTGGGGCGATTTCCGGAACGAACCCCCGCACAAAGGAGATCGACGTGTCGCTCCTGGATTGGCCCTTTCGCCCCGCTGTTATCTTAAAACCAACGGACAGCGGGATCGCTGGGGCTTCTTCCTGGGATTTCGGTGGCGGCAACAACGGGGAACCGTCCGGTGCACCGGTGAGCGTTTACCCCCGTCCTTTGTATCTTCGTGAACGACCGTTCGGCCGTGGACCACCTCCACTCTGACGACGTTCACCAGCTTAGCCGTTGACTTTTGTTATTTGTTTTGTATTGTAAATAAACAGAGTTTATCACCGTTACCAACGTGACTGGTGTCTCTTTGCGCTCGACGAGCAGCATGCCACGCGAGCACGAACCCGCTTCGCGGTAGAGCGTCTCGCCGCGAACGTGGTACTCCCAAAGGCAGTGGCCCTAAGGAGAACCACAAGTTAAGTACACGTCCTGCTTTCATTGTTATAAATTCAACACGCCTAGTCCACGTTAGGTTAGATGAAAAAATAACACCCCTAATACTTCACATCCTTTTCTCGCCAAGGTCAATCTGATTTGCACTCCTAGTCCTCTAGATAGTAATTAGTCTGTATGTTTAGTTGCTTTCTGCTAAAGCGGATACAATTACACTTCGCAAAATTCAGTTTCATTTTCCATTTGTTGCACCATTTGAGTATTTGGTCAAGATCAGTTTGTAAAGCAGCAGCATCCTCCTGGTTATTTATATCCCTGTGTAACACACAATCATCTGCATATAATCTTATTTTGGAGGTAGTTCCGTAGCCGATATCATTCATATAGGTTAAAAACAGAAGCGGACCATGCACGGATCCATGGGGAACACCCGACGTTACCGAAACAAAGTAAGATTTTGAGCCATTAATGACTACTTTTTTGGTCGACCGGTAAGATAGTCTGCTATCCAACCAAGGACAGAAACAGGTAAACCTTGAGATGAGAGTTTTAAAAGCAATAACGAGTGTGGTACAGTATCAGAAGCCTTACTAAAGTCTAACATTATACAATCAACCTGCTTCCCAAAATCAAAAGAAGAAAACACACCATACGAAAATTCGACTGAGTGACGCAAGAGAAGCCTGCCCTAAAGCCATGCTGAAACTGGACAAAAAATATATTTGCTTGCAAGTGATGAAACATGTTAGAGTAAATTATATGTTCAAGAGTCTTGCAACACACGCTGGTTAGTGAAATGGGTCTATAGTTGTAAACCAAAGAACGTGGACCACTCTTATGCACAGGAACAACATTCGCGAATTTCCATTCCTGAGGCAGTTTCTTTGACGACAGAGATAAATTAAACAAGACAACCAGAAACTTGGCAATAATAGGTACACAAGATTTCCAAACAGAACAAAGTATATGATCTGGACCAGTGGAAGAGTTAGTTTTTAGTTCAGAAAGAAGTTTGACAACTCCATCATACGATACAGTGATATCTGACATAGCCTCAAAATTACAAGAAGCTGGTTCCAAAAGTATGTTCCTTGTAGTAACTGCAAAAACTAACTGAAAGTAATCAATAAAACAGTTCTCTTTGTCGACATCATTAATAACATAACCTTGTTCTGCTAAGATAGGAGGCATAGTACTATCTTCTTCGCCATTAGATTTTACAAACTTCCACATCTCCTTTGGACTACGCCTAAGCTTTTTACCTAGGGAGGAATAAAAGTGATCCTTGGCACTTTTTATTTTCAGCTTAATTTCCTTCCCCAGAATATCTAGCCTGTTAAATATTTCATCCGTCCTCTGGCTTAGGTACCTGGAAAGAGGCGACATCTTCGATTCAGTATAAGCGCTTGATCTCGTTGGTAAACCACGGCTTGCTGAGTCCTTTTTTACCCGAAAATATTTTTGACGGTATGTGGCAATCAATAAGCGATGGTAAGTTGTTTTAATAGATTCCAAAGATCTTCAACACTGGACGTGGCACTGATCGCCACAAACTTCTCATATGTATCTTCCAGATTATGCGTAATCAAGCCATAATTACCCTTATCGAAAATGTACACCTCTCGAGAAGGGGAAAGCACGACCATTGGTCGTCCAAAAGAAACTTTAGCTAGGATACCGTCATGGTCACTTATACCTGGAATCGGTAAGACCGATTGGACTAAACTGGTGGAATTCGAAAAAAGCAAGTCAAGCGTTGATGCACAGTCACCTGCACGACGTGTGGGGAAATCTACAAACTGATAAAGACCGTTAGTGGCGATCATAGTAATAAATTCAAGGGAAAGTGCAGAGCGGCAAGTAAGCACGGGTGAATTGTTAGTCCACTGTATATCAGGCATATTGAAATCACCGCCGAATAAAAAATTTGAATTCAAACTCAGCATTGTATGAGAAAGCGATTTGAAGGGGGAAAGACAGCCCCCACTGGGGCTACGATAAAAACAACCAAACGAGATATGTTCACCATTGTGAAACATGACTTTGCCCCACACAGTCTCAAAATCATCCTTAGTTTGTACAGGTGCGCTTGGGAAGGATTTATCAACGAGTAGGAAAACGCCACCACCATGGGTGTTCCGGTCGCGTCTGTAAACTTGAAATGTGAAAGGGAAAACTTCAGCATCACTGACACTATCATCTATAAAAAAAAAAGCCAGGATTCAGTGCCAATGATAATGTGAGCTTGTACCGAGAGGATAAGGCCAACGAGTGAATCGGCCTTATTTTTAATTCTTCGACAGTTGACAAGCAAAACAGTTACCTCGCTAGGCCGAGGGGCGCAGGGACCAAAAGAGTCGGGAAAGGTTAGAAGGCCAGTTTTCATACGTTTTCTGCCCGCTCGGTTTGTCCGAGAACGTGAACAGGGGCCGTGAAAAAGGAAAAACAGACACCGTCGGACCGCGATTGCTTGGGCGGAAAGCACTTTGGATTAAATTCACGGATACTTGTGGTCGTCAGATTTAGTTGCTTTGTTTCAACGTGAACGCGGGAAAACCGTCAAGTTGCACGGACCACCGACGGACTACGTTCAGTTCGTCATCACGTTCAAACGGCCGCCTCATCGTTCGACCTGTCGTCTGCTCTCTCAAACGTTTCTGCTTTTCGCCTGCTCGTTCAAACGACGGCGGCCCGTAGACCAAACGTTGACCCGGTAATTACGATAAGAAGTGCGGACCTCAAAAGACTTTTAAGTTTGAAGGTTGCTTCGGTAGGCTCGGTGTAAACAATAGATATAAGGAGATGTTCATAATTGTTACCAGTGACCATCACCGACTTGTTATGCCTGATTCACTTGGTCCGATTCTGCTTGCGATTTTCAGTATCGACGTCGACATCTCAACTACGGTTCAGGCTTTTGCCGCCCGAGCGACGTGATGACTGAAAATAGCGAGAAGAGCCTCACCATGTGAATCAGGCTTTAGCGTCCATCCTGCGGCATCCACGCGGAATGAATCGCCGCATGTTTTCGCCAAGTTTTGCGGTGTAACGAGCCTCGTTAATTTCGCTAAGGCCGCTCAAGTAGTCAGACATTGCCAGGAAGACGTAAAATCAACATTTCCAACGCGAAAAAGAGCACGGGGACTCACACCGACGCCGACAACATCCCATTCCAATGGTTCGTTTATGGGCGACGGCGAGCTTCTGCCCACACCCCCATCGCGCATGCGCGGCGTCGGTGGCGTCCGCTAGGAACGCTCCGGTTTATTTGTAAACATGAGTTGGTGTATACGCTCTAGCAAACGGTCTACAAAAAGTCTCTATTAGCCAACTATGCACGCAGCGTTCGCCATCTGCAAAGTTAAGGTTGTTTTATGAGGTGCTATATTTTGCAAAGGCACATATGCCAAGCCATTATTCACTTTCGTAAGGTGAGATCAGTGGCGTACCAACTTGTTTCTGAGTAGGGGGCAAACCCCCCTCTCCCCCCCCCACCTCCCAGGGCCGGGCGGTGGTGCCCTTGGTATCCCTTGGGTGCCGCCGGCCAGTGCTTACCCTGTCCAGTGGCGGCTTTTTCAGGGGGGGGGGCAAGACATATGCCTTACCCCCCCCCCCCCCACTTTGAGAACTGGGGAGGGGGAGGGGCAAGCTCCCCCCTTGCCTCCCCCCCCTCGGTTGGTACGCCCATGGGTGATATTATTGTCCATGAAAATATAGCGAGATGACGGTCCTTATGTATCTACTCTGGACACTTTCTGACACAAAATAGGGAAGCCCTCTCCTGGAAACAAACTGAACCGTCAGAGTCGCTATTGTCCTTCGGCGGAAAGAAGTAAGCTCAGTTGGATTAAACGGTGAATCTGCTATACTCCGGTCACCCCTTAGCTTACATGCGGTGCAGGCTACCTGTCGGTGGGACCAGTCAGGCGACTAGGTTTCGCAACGTGATCACGCTCCCGCGCTCATACCTGCGCGCAGGAGCGGGGTAAGGCGATGAAAGAGAGGCGGTTGACTGGTCCGGCGAGCACGTGGTGCTCCCACCGCATTGTAACTTTAAACGGGCACTAACAACCGAAAAAACGTTTTTTTTATTTTTTTTTGTCGAAAACGATGCAGGTTGTAGCTATACACGAACTCATCTCTGTTACGTCACGTCACGGTGGTGGCGCGTCGTACGCACTTCCGGTCCGGGGCTGTGGGCGGAAGGGCCGATGTGAGACGTATTTCTGCGTTGTTTTGAAAGGAACCAGACAAAAACCTGCGTTCTCGTCAAAATGCCGTGACTGGGGCTGTACCAGAAGAGTCGAGAAAGATTTAAAGGACAGTTTTCATGAGCTCGGTTGGTCCGAGAACGTGGATATGTGCCGTGAAAAGGGAAAACGAGACGCCGTCGGACCAGGATTGCTTGGGCGGGAAGCACTTTGGGTTGAATTCACGGATACTTGTGGTCATCAGATGTATTTGTTTTGTTCCAACATGAACGCCGGAAAACCGTCAAGTTGTACGGACCACCTGCGGACTACGTTCAGTGCGTCTTCAAGTTCAAACGGCCGCCTGATCGTTCGAAGTGTCGTCTGCTCTTTCAAACGTTTCTGCTTGTCGTCTGCTCTTTTAGAGGACACCGGTCCGTACACCAAACATGGGCCCGGTAGTTGCGATGAGAAGTAAGTGCAGGCCTCAAAAGACTTAAGTTTAAAGGCTGGTATGCAGGCTCGACGTAAACAGTAGATACAAGGAGATGTTGATCATTGTTACCAGTGGCCGACACCGACTTGTGATGCCTGATTCACTTGGTCCGATTCTGCTTGCGATTTTCAGTATTGACGTCGACCATCTTAGCTACGGTTCACGCTTTTGCAGCCCGAGCGATGTCGCTACTGAAAATTGCCAGTGAAATCTCATCATGTGAATCAGGCTTTAGCGTACATTCTGCGGCGTCCACGCGGAATGAATCGCCGCATGTCAGATTATTCACGCCAAGTTTGGCGGTGTAACGAGCCTCATTATTTTCGCTAACGCCGCTCAAGTAGTCAGACATTTCCAGGAAGACGTAGAATGAACAATTCCAACGCGAAAAAGAGCGCGGGGACTCACACCGACGCCGACAACATGGCATCTCAATGGTTTGTTTATGGGCGACGGCGAGCTTGTTGCCCACACCCTCATCGCGCATGCGCGGCGCCGGTGGCGTCCGCTAGGGGCGCTCCGGTTTGTTTGTAAACATGAGTTGGTGTATAGACCGTTCCATTAGGGTCATAGCGGAGAGGGTAATACTGTCGAGACCGGTTATAACGAAGTGAACGGGAATCGGAAATCACTTCGCTATATCCGATATTTGGTTATCACCGAGTTGGGTTATGACGAAGTGCCAAAAAGAATGGGAAATCGCGATCGCTTCGTTGTAGCCGCTATTTCGTTATAATCGACTTCGTTATAACCGGTTTCGACAGTAGAGATAAAAAAATGCCCTCCCCTGTCACCCGCATGTCGTCTGCTCCACCGAGTGGGCAGTACCTAGCATCCGGCTGGCGTACAAACTCTGTTTAAAAACGCGTCATTTTGAAAAGTTCCAGCGCAGATGCGCATATTTTGGTATGCCAGTTATCGTGTAATACTATGCTGGATAAAAAGACTAACAGGGTCCAATTGCGCTGTTACCAGCGTGCAAATAAATAAGAAATACGGAACACTCTGTCAGATTGGCCGGTCTCTCCGGCGAAAAGTAAATCCGGGTGCTATACCTCTTTTACTATACAAAGTTCATACTGGTGTAGGCCTTTAGCGACCATGAGTGGAAGTCTGAAAAAATAAATAAAAACGTGCTCTCCTGTCACAATATACGCAGTAGTTGAGGGAAGTACTGCCGGCTGACTCAACTGCTATCTAAGTAACCGAAAAAATATATGCTAGTTGATCATTTACCGAACTAGAACAACAGAGAGCTATAGGCTGATTTTGGAGTAGCCACAACTATTCTAAGAACGGGAACCACTTCACAACGGCAGCCGCGAGCGAGAGTTCGATGTTCCGTACAGCCCGCCGCTACAGCCCAAAGGTGGAGAATGGCAACCTCCCGGTTTGTCGTCTGCTAGCGGAGTCGGGCGCGTGCCCTCTCTCTCGTTTTACCCCGCCGAACCCTTTGAATTTCCCGGATGTATGGAGAGGGCGCTGCTGTCGAACAAAATGGTGCTGCCCAGAGAGCGCTAAATGGAATGGTCTTTACACGCAAAAATATCACAACGCGAAAAAAAAAAACTTCTCTTACTCGCGCCCGCGCCTTTTTTATTTTCGGCGTTCTTCTCTTCACGTCCCCGCTTCTTTGTATTTGTGACGTTGTCGATTATAAAACTTAGAAGCTTTGTAAGCGACATTTCTATAATATTTAATAACAGCATTCGTAATTTTTTTTTTTTACCGGATTTGCGAACGCATAACCGCCCCTCTTTTTGAAATACCAAACATTGGAGCCCGGACTGATGTCGCCTCCTAACTTTTCATCATCCCTCAAAAAACGTGGTTGCGATCGGCGAATGTACTGAGGATGATCGGTGAGCCGGGGAATTGGACGAAGTTCTCTTTTTTAGGTGTCCGACGACCTCTCAGACTTCGAAAATGAAATCGTCAAACGGTCAAAACAACTGGGTGTGGTGTTCGTGTATTGTAGTTTCGGTTGCGGCTCCGCCGGGGCAGCCTTTCACGCAGAACCGGCGCGACGTGGCCCCTCATGTCGCTCACAAAAGTTCACTGCGCGTTCTCTTCGACCTCACGCCGTTTCAAAGATTTTGAGATCGCTGAAAGGGCCCTAAAATAACTTCGAACTCGAAAGTGGAGTGTCGTCTGCTCACAGCGATAGGCGGCAGTCACAGAGGAGGGCAGCTGATCGCGGGACGCGGGCGAACACGACACTTCGGGACGGTTCGGAGGGGTGAGAGAAACTTGAGTTGCAGGACGACTAAATCTTTGACGTCACTGCACTGACGGGGTTCGCGCAAAAATTTTAAATTCGCAACTGCGAGAAATGTTTTTTTTTTTTAACTTTACAAATACTGAGTTCCTACGTTTCGAATTTTGAGGGTAGTGTCCCGGTATCGTTTTCATTCGTTTAGGATAATTAAGAAAAAATATATGATTTTGATCTGTCAGTGCCCCTTTAAGGCTAGTTCACACACTTACGCGAGTCCGACCGAGTGCGAGGTTGCTATGGCAACAGCTCCGTCGGCTCCAAGAAAACGGGTTAAAAACTCAACGCAAGTGTATGAATCGTCCTTTATGGTGAATTCCACTGGTAGTTCCGATGCGGTTTCCAAAATCCGACAGGGAGCCGAAAATCTGCTCCATGGGACAAGCTCCAAAATCGACGAGCGGAAGATGGGCTCGCGTTTTAGGCGTCGTGACCCGCGGGATACAGTTTGTCGTTCAAAATGGCTGCTGGACGAACTCGCCTGAGCTCGAACTTGGCGAGCCGGTTGAGCTCTCCGACGACCAATCACTACTGCTGCTGTCCAGCTGCGGAAGCAACACACGACACGGGTGGGGCGCATTCGCGGAGTCCATGTCACAGATAGAGGAAAAGGTTCGCGTTCTCCATCGTCCCACATATCTTTTGGCTGCCCCGGAGTGGCAGAGCACGCACGGCGATCGCCATCGGTGGGGTTCAGATTGCTCGTACGACTGTGATGAACACAAAGAGGTAACACACCATACCTTGCACGGTCGTTGCCTAAACTGTTCTTTCTTTATAGCCCAAGAAAACTTCGGCGGCATGCAGTGGAAAAAGGTAAACAAGCAGTTGTGGCGACATGAACACGCCCGACCTTGCGTCTGCTTCCTTGAGATTTTCTATCGTTCCTTGTCTCTTTCTTTAGCTCAGGATCGACGTCAGCGCTTACGGTTTGACACGCTCCAGCCCCGCCTCTGCACCCTTGACCCACGCGTGGTAGGAGCGTTCGAACCGTCACATCCCCGCGTAAACGACCAACGCGACCTAACGGCCAAAACCCTGCAGGGCGATTGGCTGATCGGTCTCTGTTGCCATGGCAATCGCCATTTTGGTCCTTTCAAATCTTCGAAAGGGTCGTTCTCAACCAGCTGCGCAAAGATATCTACGGAGCGTCATCGTCCCGAAAGCGGTTGTCGCCAAAACGCGCCTTTGGCACTGTGTACGAAATCAGCTTCTCAATCATGCTCATTTCCACAGATATCTTACATTAATATTGTAAGTTCTTCCGCATTTCAAGAAAGGAAAGTTATATTTCAAATTCAATGCCTTCAAGCACTGACGCCGCATCTGGCGCTGGTGCGAAGATGTGCACTTGTTTCGCCGGAATAACAAAATCTCGGGGAAGAAAAAAAAAGTCTTTATAAAGCAATTTGTCACAGCGAATATGGATTGGCTCGCCAAGAGTAGAGAGGTCAAGGAGAAGCTGCCCATTCCATGAACCAAAACGGCAACCATATGGGGAGCTTGGCGCTACTTTTCCCGGATCCAGTGACTTTAAGTTCGGCGACCGCTCCGCGCATGCGCACCGTCGAGTGAAAGGAGGTGACATAGCGCGCTTCTGTCGTCGTCCGCCAAGCCCCGTCGATTTCCATGGTGCAACCTCGGCGGGGTTGGAAGCGCTCCAGGGGGCGGGCGCTGCCACCAATCTACGCAACTGTTGGGTAGGAGATCGACCTATAGGTGGCGCTTCATCGACTTTCTTGTTCACACAGTACGGTGTTTACTAACACAGCATAACAAAGAAATTGAACCTCGCCCAGCACGGTAGGGGCACGAGCGCTTCGCTCTGAACTGTGCTTTCGTCGCACGAGGAGCGGCCTTCGAATCGTCATCTTCGATTTCTCGGATCAAAAACAAACAAGAAAATACGGTTGTTGTCCCCACAGCTGAAGCGTACCGCTAGAGGCGTGACTGTTCGACCTTCTCCCACAATATTTCGTCTCACCCACGGTGGCAGAAATACATTTAGGTGATGACTCTCTGTCTCACGCGGCGACCACATTATGTTCGGCGCACCGAGCGCGCTTCACGCGCACGGGGATAGATGGCGCCCAAGTATAGAGGGGCTTGTGAAGGCTTGTATAGAGGGCTTGTGAAGGAAATTATGCATTCTTTACTCGGTCCCTGTGTACTGTGTAGTGAAATGATGGATTTATGTTGGCGCACTGGCACTGATTGCCTTTTCCCCCGTGCGGTTCCTGTTTTTTTTAAACGAGAACATTCCGATGATGACTTAACGTGACAAAAATACTCGTATAAATATAAAACTTCCCGGCATAATCTACTGGGCCTTCAATAATTTAGAGTAATTTAGAGTAAACAGCTGGGTCGTGCTCGCATGTTTTGTCAAACAGCATGTTTGGTAACAGTTCCGTAAATTGTTTACACACATTGCGTGGCTTTATAGGAGGTCGGGTGATTTTTTCCACCCTGCTCCTGCCTTCTTATTGAAAAAAATAAATTCTAATAATGTTACATAGTGGGGCCAAAATAATTCTTTACATGCGCATAAAGGTTATAGCATTACAAATGGTTTATACATACAATGTCAACTTGTACTGTGGAACATACAAACCTTGTGAGCAGAAAAAATTTATATTTATGATGACATAGTGACTGAAATGATGACACAGTATGATGACATACTGACTGACATGATGACACAGTGACTGAAAGTCAAACAATAGTAGCGGTTATAGGACATAAATCACTTTTCATCTGTAAAAAAATACCTGACAAATATTTTTGCTTTAAAATGTACACAAAAGCTGAATTCACTGCATACTACCAAAGAACGCCATCTCCTACATCCTGTGTTTCTCGCCCATGCTCTTAAACTAAGACGAGCGCTGCTTTGCTGATTTCTTCTTTTCTTGAGCTTGTTTGTTCATACTCATGGTAATATGCTTACAGTGTTGTCGCATTCGCATGCTGAAGTAGTAGTGGAGCAACTGGGCAATTGTTTCTTCTTTGTGTTCAGCGCATGGAAACGTTATTGTGCATGTGTCAAGAACACTGTCGATTGTGTCCCAGTAGACAGTCTGGTGGCTTTTATTTTCCACGAAGAACTGTTCCGCTTTCTTCAGTAGCTGGAAAAGGTTCTTGTTGGGGTGTATAAGGCCTCCTCTGTTCTTCACGTTTGTCAGTGCTGCTTCAGCAGAAGTGTTTTTGTCGATGCTGAAAGCGGATCGGCATGCAGGGCAGCGTGTAGCTTTTTTCATTTTCACACTCAAAAACCCAGTTACATAATATAGTATGCAGTCCACAGCCTTGGTTTCTTCAGCCTTTTCTGTCCAGACATCTTCGCATTCCCAGTCTTCGGCAGAAATTGGGCCGTCAAGCTTGGTCTTCACCTGGTCGGCGGCGAATAGCGACGAGCTGGTCGGTGACAGGTCAAGAACGATCTGGAGGCTGCCGCTCTCCCGCGGGCCAGCGCTCAGTCAGTGCGAGCGCTGGACGAGGAGGCGATCTCGCTCTGCACCGCTCCGGTACCCCTGAAGCGGACAGGGGTGGGAGGATGATTCGACGTCGTTCGACTTGTCACTGACTATCGGTCTTCTCCGTTTCGGGTTCGAGCTCCGAGCGCTTCGCGCACGCTAGCGGCATGCCTTCCCAGCCAACCCGGCAGGCAGAGAGAGTGTCATGTGGCCATGAGCTCACTGCGTCGCTCTGCCCAGCCGGCAGGTCACGCGATTTTCTCCCGGCGCTGGATGGGCTAGGACAGCCCGCGGCGTCCGCTGCGCCCGTCGACGGAAGAGTGGCATACTGCGATGTAATAGCACTTGTCGCGGCATCACTGTTACCGTCGCTAGGATCAGCCAAAGCTACAATGGGCCCAGCGTTCGTATGCACCACCTGTTCTGAGGAGGGGCAAGAAGGCTCGGAACTAGCAGGGCTGGGATTCCCCAGTTCGTCCTGTCCCTCCTCGTTGTTACAGATCTTTCACGCTGTCCCCTGTAGCTGGCTACGTCGTACGCGTGCCCTAGTGGACGAGAGTGCTTGCGAGCGGCCCTCGAGTTGCACGGCGCCACTGCTACCAGGCGACCGCCATCCGACTGGAGCTTTCAACAAGGACACTCGCTCTGCACGGTTCCGGTACCTCGAATCGCAGCTGGGAACTGAAGCACGTGCTTTCCCATCCTTATAGCACAACTTCCTCTTTGGCTTAAGGCTCGCCATTTCGTGCAACGACGCCGCGGCACCGTTGCTTCGACACAGCGCCAAAGCTAAACATGAGTCCAGCCCCGGGCCGCGCGCCACCGCCGCACCGCGAAAAAGGCGAGCAAGCTACGCCGCTGAAACCGTGGCCGCCGAGGAGAGACCTCGTACCCACGGTGCTGGGCTTTAACGGTGCTCACACCTCAGCGCCCTCCCGCGGCGGCGGGGTAATAACTATACTTCGTTTCACCTTATGTTGTACCGCGGCGAAGGCTAGAAGCGCGAGCACATGGCGTTGGCAGCCGAGCTTGTGCCGCCGAGATGTGCCCCAGAGCAGGAACTCGCGCTTGTAGCATTTCCTGCGGTACATCATAAGGTGAGAACAGAGTATACTCCCGGTTCGATGCTAGCTCCGAACACGATCTGGTCGCTCGCTCCTCGCGGGAAGAGCGGCCAGAGTCGCCACCTAAGTGTATTTCTTCCACCTTAGCGTAGACTATTCTTATCCGCGCATGCTAAAAGCGCGAGCATGTTGGGCTGTACTGAAGCCCCGGCGGCTGCACGAGCGTTCGTGCAGCGATTGCTCCAGACAGAGGCGGTCGGGCTAGCCGCTCGCGCTTGCACAATCTTCGCAGTTAGTCCATGCTTAGGTGAGACAAGTAGTGTTTTTTTAAGCTTCAGAGCTTTGTATAAAAAAGCCGTGAAAGGTTCAGTTATTGTTTGTGCAGCCTTGTTATACGGCCAGGGGGACATAGTGCAAGGAGGCTAATCGTAAATATCACTCGGTTAATTAAGTAAACTTTGTTAATTAACTTTTTTATTAGTGAAAATAGACATATAGATTACAATTAGAAACTTGCTGAGCGTCATCGAAAACCACTAAATCAACTCTTCTTAGAAGGATATAATAACGCAGCCCTATTGAAAAGTATTTTTTACCGGAATTTACTTTCCAGGAAAAAATCTATTTTGCTGGATTATGGGACTTGTTTCAGTTCCGGTAAAGCCGGAATTTATCGGAAGTCACCGGATTTGCCTGGATTCACTAAAATTTGCCGTGTTTTTTTTTTTGGACGTGAACGGAGGGCATTTAAGAAGTCTGTGAACTGTAGGTGGTGTACGTTTACCAGCTGCTAGACGATTCGGTAACAATTAAAACGGTTGGTTCATATAGACCTAAAAGTTCCATGTCTTTATTTCACAAGGTCGATACCAGTAAAGCAATTTGCACAGTTGTAAACAAAAGCAATCAGACCAAATGGGAAAAATTGAGGTTCTTTGTTGCAAAAAAATATCTTTCAAGGTACTCACAATGCCGCTGGGTAAATTCCTAGATGTACGGTAGTTCAACTAAGGAAACCTACCAGGTGCATCACACGGACACACACACAAGCACGTTTAGCAAAAACCACGAATGCACAACCAACATCTGCCGCCGTTGAGATATCCTGAGCACAGTCACGGCGTCGTCCCTGATGCCGTCACAGCGGCGTCTCCGGCATCTTCTTCGCTCGCTGGATTAGAGATGTTACCGGTTAAAAAAAAGTTTTTAGAGCGCAGCTCTTAGGCGACCATTTCGGCTTGGCAACGTCGGCGTAGGCGTCGGCGTAACCGCCCCAGGTCACGTGACCTCCCCGAGGTCACGTGACCTCCGAAGGGGTCACGTGACCGCCCCCCCCCCCGGAGGACATTGAAGAATGAGGGAGGAGGAGGATTGTGTATACCTCCCCTGAGTACCCTTCCCTCCTCCTCCTCGAGAGCAGCTCTCCAATTCGGCGTTACAGGGAGTTGTAAACGGCTTTCATTTTTTTTCTTAATTTTTTTAACCAGGATAAAATTGAAAAAACAAAAAAAACAAAAAAAAAACATAGCTTATAAACTGTGAAACGCTGCCGCACGCCCGGTGGCGACGACGTCCACATCTCGCTGGACGTCGGGAAACTTCTGTCTAGCATCGCGGAATACAGAACCTGCAAGGAAATTTGATCAAAGAACGGAGTTTTGGGAGTCTGCCCGAAGCACCTGGATTTATCCACGTGGTGGCAAGGACTTTGCTTCAACCAACGCTTGCAGGAAATCGCGTACCCGCCACAGATTCGCCATTTCCCACGTGGTCCGTCAACAACCCGAGTCCAGCCTGGTTTTTTCACGGGAGCGGGATCCCGCTCCCCACGTTTATTCAGTTCACTAAAGCACAACGCTACAAAACACTCAATCTAACCTACAAATACACGCGACATTACAGAAATATATACAAACGCACGTTAAGCCCAAAGCTAAACACAAAGAGGGCCCCCAGGCCTCGTGTCCCGCTACTGCCCGAGAGCAGTTGCTTGCACTTGCCTACCTTGAGATCGTCTGGAATCCTAAGAGACTTTTGCCTCCCGGTTACCCGGCTAGATCGACCGAATGGGCGAGAGAGGTTTCTCCTCGCCCGCCATCGGGGCGCCTGCAGCGCCATCCAGTGGCTAGGAGAGAAAGCGGCACGTCGGGAGCCGAATTCGAGATCCCGATCGACCCCGCAGCTTGTTTTTCACGACCATGTGATAGGCGTGCAAAACTATCGATAGTACTATCGATAGTATCGATAATACATGAGAAATCTATCGATAGTAAAAAAAAAACTATCGATAATACTATCGATCAGGGGTTTCCCCCAGGATTCTAATCAAGGGGGGTGTCCCAATGGCTCGGGGGGGGGGGGGGGGGGGGGGGAGGCGTGCGGGGTGATGCGAGGCGGGAGCTGTATAAAATATAAAAACTGCTTTCTTTTTAGTCCACTAACTAAATTACAGGGGTCCTATTAGCAAATGCTTTCCATACCCGTAATGTATATTTCCCTTTCTCTATATATACACACCTGAGGGGTGGTGTATTTCTTCTGCCTAATCTGAAAAAAATGAATTTTTGTTAAAGATTCAAGGGGGGGGGGGGGGTGTTTAGGAAAACTAGGGGGGTCTGGGGAAATCCCTGCTATCGATAGTCGACTATCGAAAAACGAACGAAGCAGTACTATCGATACTCGACTGTCGAAGACCTATGGATAGTTCTATCGGTAGTCGAGCTATCGGAAAACTATCAGTTAATCGACTATCGGAAAAATACCGATAGTCGACTATCGCAAACCAATCCCGATGGTACTGTCGACGATTTACTATCGATACTTTTGCGACACTAGTAGTTTGCGCCGCTCCTCTTTTTTTATCGCTTTATTTTTTTCCAAATGGGACACCAGACATAGCCCAGGCACTTGCCATCCCAACTTTGGTTCAGCTTTCAGTGATGACGAAGACGGGGGTTCGGGCGAGAGAGGAGAAAGGGAGGCCTGCGGCGGTGCGGCAGACGGGCTGGGGGAGGAGGTAGCAGACGGAGAATGCTGGAGAAGGGAGGAGGGAACCTCCTTCTCTCTTTAGTGTTCCGTCTGCTTCCGTCTCTCAGCCCGTCTTACCCTCGCCCTTTCCACCTTCTTGAGTTGTAACGGACTATAATATTGCAAAAACTATCGATAGCACTATTGATGGTATCGATGAGTCGCCAGGAGTCCGACTGCAAAAAAACTTATCGATAGTCGACTATCGAAAAACTATCACAATAGTTACTATCGATGGTCGACTATCGAAAAACTATCGATGGTACTGTCGATAGTTCGACTATGCAGAAAAACCATCGGAAATAGTATACTATCGATAGTCGACTATCGAAAATTACCATCGATAGTACTATCGATAGTCAGGCCTATCGATAAGTTCTAGGAGATACTATCGATGGATTTTGGAAAAACTATCAGATAGTTAATCTATCGAGTAGTTTTTGCATCACTACGCATGTGATCGTGTCTGAGGCGAGGCAACTGCATGGCTGCCCCGCAGCTGCCTTTGCCGGAGTTGGTTTGATGGGCGCCCTCGTGAATGCACGGTGCGCCATACTTTTTCCCCTCTCCTAAAAATCGAAGTACGCCAGAATTCAGACGTACGGCCCCGAGCTGTTCGGGAACACCGTCGCGCTGTTTGGCCCTGGAGGCCACTCCTCACGCACACCCACCACTGGTCGCATAGGTCGTCCTCGCTGAGACGGTCCATCAGTTCGCCCAGGGACCTGGGGTGCGCGGCCTACGCGCACTCCCGCAGCGAGACTGTGTCGACTTCGGCACCGGCGGTGGCCTCCGGGGCAACGGGGTTTTTGAACGGTGTGCCTGGCCACCATGAGATTGCCCCCCCCCATGGAGTGGTGCACCGGAGACGGACTGTGGTTGTGACCCAGCTACGACAGCCCTCCCGGAGCGATGCGGGGCTTTCGGAAGTCCAATGGCACTGAGGAACTTCACCCCGGCGTCCTGCGTGGCGTCGCGGACGTCCAACGAAGGCTCCCCGAGCTGTGGTTTCCGGCCAGGGCATACGCTGCCCGAAGACGAAGAAGTTCCAGCCCAGGCTGGTGTTTGTCCAAAAAGGCGACTCATCCTTTCATCGTCTCCCAGGAGAGGACCATTCGGTGCACACCAAGTTGCGTCTCGAGGCAGCAGCCGCGCGACCGATGACAGTTTACCAGCCGAACGCCGTGCACAAAAATAAACATTGAAAGCAAAAACAAGAAAAACAAAACACGGAGGGTCCCGGGGGCACCCACCCTTCCACCCTGCACAAAAAAAAAAAAAAAAACAATGCCGGGAGCGCCGAATTCGGATCGTTCACCCTCTTCTTCCCTTTTCCCGCGCCACGCACTCTACGAGGGTTCCGATTCCATCGGGTGGCCTCCGGCTACGCATGTTGTAGCTGTGCCGCGGTGGTCCCAGGAAATCCTGAGATCGTTGGTGCCCGCGAATGCCCTTTGCGGCCCGGCTTGAGCCGGCTCATCCCCTTCCCTGGGAAAAAGGGTTTCCAGTTCGCCGATGTGAACTGTCCCGCGGACGAGATCGGGAATTCTGGTCCCTCGGCGTGTATGTCAGTCGGGACTTCTTGGAATCGATGACGAAGGGGCCAACCCACTTGGGGGCCAACGCCGCCGAGAAGAACTTACTCGGATCGCTCCTGAACGTGACTTCGCCGAAGAACGGTGTCGCCCACCTCGAACTGCGCATCGCGGTACGCTTTGCCATAGGTGTTCTTCTGCTCCGCCCGCGCGCAGGCCCTGTTTCCGCGAGCAGCGTCCAGCGCCTGCGACAGTCGCTCTCTTGTCCGCGTCGCGAAATCCCCGTGAGAGCGCACCGCTCTGGCCGCGCACTGTCGCGGGCGAAGAGCCGCATCGGTCGGCGTAGGAATTCTCTGCCGAAGTTCAGCAGCGCGGGCGTGAACCCAGTGCTGTGGTTGAGGTTGGACCGCAATGCAAACGAAATCGAATCCAAGTGGAGATCAGAGTTATGAAGCAGCTTTTTACAATTCCCCTCTTGATTATATTAGAATGCGCCGAATCAAATGGAAGAAGTGATTTTTTTGGACCGTGGTTTTGTAGGCCCAACAATGTTGGACCTACAAAGGTTGTGTTCAAAGAGACAGCTGAAGATCTAGGAATTGAAGCTTGCTGTCATCTGGTAGCTCGTTGGGGCTAAACTTTAGTCCATGAGATAGAAAGTAAGGAACGTGGTGAAAATTTCGTTTACGGTTGGGTCATTTGTTCAGATGGTTCATGCAGCAGGACAAGGTAGTCATCAACATATCTGAACACACGTGATACACAGGTTTGCTGGAAGCTTCTGGGTCATGTTCTTGTCCATTGGGCTAAGATGTTACACAGAACTGGTGCCACGCACAAGCCTATGCGTATTCCTCTCTTTTGGATAAATGCGATAAATGAAAAAGAACACCGCATTTATGCATTGTTTACTGCCGCCAGAGGCCAGCACCTCGTGTAGCGGGGGCGGTCTTGGGGCATTCTGGGATTGGAACATCAGAAGAGGCAAAGGCTCTTCTTTCAGACACATTAAAGCACTCGACCAGTATTTGTCACTCGCATGACTGGTACCAATTAGTAACCAAAAAAGTTCGTAACTACTTGGCGTGATAACACAGAGCCGTTAGCTGTCTTTACCCCCCCCCCCTTCCCCCTCCCCAGCATTGTCTTCATTGCCATAGAAAGTTATTTAGTGACATGTTCCAGGAGACGTATACTTCGTTGCTTTGTCAGTACTTCGATCACTCGTGACGATCACGAGACGCATAAAGCGTGACCCGCATGGAGCGGTTCCTTGCTCGCGATAACGCGACGCGCATCGAACGCGCGCGAGCAGCAGACGCAGACGCACCCGCATGGAGCGACAGTTCGTCCCCGCCTAGGAGGGTATAAAAAAAAAAAAAAAAAAAGCTGCTGGGGGCGACATGTCGCTGTGGAGGGACCCCCCCCCCCCCCAACGATGAGCAAAACCAAGAGAGATTCGCTATTTAACGAAAAATAGAGGCTGACTTAGTGCGAAGAGCTGCTCTGGCTATTTGGGCCGAAAAAACACGTTTCTCACGTTTCTCGGAAACTCCCTGTCCTTCCTGTGACCTGTGCAACATTTTTTTTTTCGATCAACGTATCTGCAGCTTTTTTGAAGGCCACAAAAAATGGGGTTCGTAATCTTTTTCTATTTTTTAACACTGAATTTGTGCCTTAGGTGACCCACGACTTCGAATATATTTGGTACACAAAGTTCTTTTATCTCCACGTTGCCACGGAAAAGAGAGTGAGTGTGGCGACTAAAATCGGTCGATTCTCGACCGGCTGTTTTTCGGGCGGTAAGAAAACAAATTTCGAGCCGGAAGCCGGGCGATGTCACCAGCCAGTTTGTCTACGCCACTGCTACCCGCAATGCATCGTGGGAACGTTTTGGACGTTGCGACAACCTCGCTGGAGCTCTGCGCGTGTAAAGCACGAGATGTCACGTGTCCTCTCGTGCAGTGCCGTCTGCCTCCTGTGAGCTGGTTATGGCGGCGTCACGCATGCGCTGAACTGCTTAGTGAGATCGGTCTTGTGTTCTGGGCAGCTGGGCTCTTATAGGCCAACAAATAGGCAAACAGGGAATTTTGCGGTCGCCATTTTTCTCCTAGTGTGTGCAAGCACGTGCAATTGCAGGCCCGACAAAACTATCTTCATGCGCATGCTGCACGTGCTTGCACTCAGGGGCACCAGTAGAGACGCCATGCTTGCAAACGTAAATAGTTCATGTTCAAATAAAATCCTCGGCGAGCATAAATACCCGGTCAGTTTTTCTCTTATGGACTCTTTGTTTAGAGGCATACAATATTAGGACGTCACCACAAGAAATGACAATTTTATTATTAATACGCACGACGGGGGCATGTTTAAAAAAAAATGGCGGTTATAGTGAGGGTCGGAAATGCGTGCTGGTACTTAACCTTAAACTATTTTAGGTGACGAGGTGATCTTGATAAGGACGTGTGGTGCGTACGTATGACGATGTTTTTTATGTGTATAGGGGACCGGGGAGAAAATGGGGCGGGGGATGTGGATTGCGCGAGTTAATAGGGAGTTTTCGTAGATGGTTTTCGCCGTCCCGCAACGCTCTCCGCAAACTGCTACGATACCCACTACTCTCTAGTCAAGGCTAACGGCGCGCAGACGCAGTAGCGGTTTCTCCGTTGCGAAGTGCTTAGTGGAGGGGAAAACGTGCTTTACGAAACTCTCTAATGTACAAGGTGTCACAAAAAAAAATGCAGGGTTTTTTATTGCAAAATATAAACTTCGCATTGCCGAACGCTCATTCTCCGTCCAAAGGCAGCGCTAGAGGTCACAACCAGATGCCAAAGTTTCAGCCCGATCCCATAACTTAATGAAAAGTTATAGGTGATTCTCTGAAAATTGCACTGGGAAAATGGAGCCCATTTTTGCCCGTTTTCGGTTTCTGGTGCCATAGAGCCCTATGTATTCGGAAACTCCGTCGGCCGCCATTTTCCCATTGAAATTTTCAGAAAATCACTTTTGATTAAGCTATCGGATCGGGCTGAAACTTTGGCATCTGGTTGTGACCTCTAGCGCTACCTTTGGGCGGAAAATGAGCGTTCGGCGATGCGTAGTTTATTTTTGCGGTAAAAAAGACCGTGTAAAATTTTTTTTTGTGACACCCTGTAGAAGCCTATATGGTTTTACGAAAGAAAAAAAAAACACAAAAAATTTTTTATTTATCAAGTCAGGACATTTTTAGTTCCCTTTTTATCAATTTCACTTTCGGAAATAAAATATTAAGGTGACAGCAATACCTTTCGTGTGTGCTCTGTCCTTGTGTCGGTACTTCTTCTATTTTAGGGCTGTTTTACTTCTTACGATTATGTATCGACTAGCCCAACTTAATGCATTGAAACAAACGTCGTCGCATTTTTAGCGTTCTAACTTCACTCTGTCACCCACATGCACAGAATGAATAAACTTTCACGCGAGTTTTCAGAGATATCTCTATCAGTCTATCAACAAGCCGAAAAAAATCTTCGATGGCATCCTGTAAAACTGACCGGGGAATTGCACCTACTGTTGGTGTTTCAAGCAACAGCTGCAGTGGCGCTGTGACACACTGAAAGCTTGAAACGCGAGAGGCGGCTGCTCTGAGGCCTAAATTCACACTTGTGGTGCGTGACTGGGTCGGACTCGGTGCTGGCAGAGCAAAGTAAGCATTGGAAACCAAATCAACAAAAAATATGGCAAAGTTTACATCTGCTTCTGCTCCGTGTGAGTTACAGTTTCGTAGTGTTATAATGTTACCATCGTCCGAGTCCTTCATACACGACCCACTTTTGATAGTTTATTTATTTACAGTGGATGCCGATATGAATTGGAATTCGCGAGCGGCGTCCAGGCAGTACAGATCACGTAGTCTAATAGTAATAATATTTATTTTTACGTGTCCACAAACACTAATAAGCCTGAATGTGGTACACTCATAAATAAAAACCAAAACACGTACAAAGCAAAAAAAAAAAAAAAATGAAAGAGACAGACAAGGTCATAGTCATGCGCACACTAGGGGCTCGGTCGTTTGTGGAAACGTGTCTATATATATATATATATATATATATATATATATATATATATATATATATATATATATATATATATATATATATATATATATATATAACGTTTGAAGTGCCAATGCTTGACCTAAACGGGGCTGTAAAAATTGGCGCCAGCATGCAGAGATCTAAACCTTTCGTTTCGTCAAGCGTGTATTTCACAGGCGGGCTTTACCTTCTAAAATTGCAACGCGTAGCTCCCTTCCCGTATAATATAGGGCCAAAGCACTTGCCAGGGTTGCGGCAAACGGCGACGCAGACGACCGAGTCGATTGGCGGGGCGCGTTTGGCGCACGTACACAGACAGACCGAATCGGGAGCAGTGTCGGAAGGTGGAGCCGACAAGCGAAAGAAAGCAGACGACACGGAGACGAAATCTTTCGGAAGCAAGAGCGCCGTCCTTATGCAACCGTGTTTTCTTTAATTCTTGTTACTTCAAGTTTTGCTATCATTGTCCGCATTTACTTTTAAACCAGAGATACATCACAAAAAGATTATGTTCATTTTAATGAACCACGGTCGTTTCTTAAAAAGCAAACCCGAACTAAAGTCTCTTCATAAAGTTCAAAAAGTCGAATTTGGGGGTTTTACGTGCCAAACCAATGACAGGTACCTGGCACGCCCCAGTGGAGTACTGAGGATCAATTTCGAACACCTGGGGATTTTTAAACGTGCAACCGAAAGTTCTATCACGCGGCGCTTTCCGCGCAATAAGCTTCCGTCAGATTGCGGGCACCTCAGCCGAGATTCGAAAACGCCACCTGGTGATCCTTAGGCCGGTGTTCTGCCTCGGAGCCAACGATTGCGGCTTTTGACAAAATTCGCGCTCACAAGCACGGCCAACCGTCGCTGTTGAAACGCGCACGTCACATTTCACGAGCGGATGCACCGCCGCCATTCGCTTCCAAGGGCCGCTCATTTCAGTGCTGCTGCGGTGGCTATGCTCTACTTCACCTTATCATGTGCCGCAAGAAGGGCTACAAGCGCGAGCTCCTTGCATTATACTTCGTTTTACTTTATCTGCCAGCGAAGCCAAAGCTAGAGCGCGAGACCAGCGCTTTTTGCGTTTCTCCCCAGCTCGGCGCTCGAGCAAAGCCTGAACGCACGGAGCTTTCGTGCTCGCGCTTCCAGCTTTGCCTTCGCTCGCACATAAGGTGAAACGAAGTATAGGGCACATCTCGGCGACACAAGCTTTCGTGCATTGAGGGCAGCTGTCAACGCCATGAGCTCGCGCTTCTAGCCTTTGCTGCGGTACAATATAAGGTGAAACGGAGTATAGAAAGGGAGGTGACAGTCCCAGTATCGGCGCGTGAGAGAAAAAGCAGCCGGTAAAAATGAAGCGGTCCCTTAGCAAAAAGAGGCCGTACTTGAAACGAAGTTGAAATATATTGAATATGAATATTCATTTTGTATTCATTCTGTATTATTTTGTCCACATTCGAAATACGCGCGTAAGGTATTCAAAATATATCATAAATATTAATCAGAAAAGATTTTAGATATACCAAAAATATAATTCCTTCCCCCTCAAGATGCCATTTGTGTATTAAAACCGGCTACACAATTTTTTTATTTTGGATTTTGTTAGTAAATGGTGTCCCTGTGGTATTTGAAGGCACTACTAAATACATCCCACAACTACACATTAGAAACGAACACAAACACAAGCACCATGACGCACTGAACACCTGAATCACAGTCCCGTTGACTGCTCCAGAGCCTTATATAGCCTACATATTGAAGGTAATCATTTGGCCGGTGACCACCTCTGCACTTATTAAGGTTCCAAGTATTCGATCTTCTCCTCAGGAGTCTGTCAAAGGGGAAACAGTGTTTTGAAGTTCGTGGACGATATCTCTTACTAAAAAGCATTGGTACAACTAATAATAATTCGGCGCAGTCGCTAAAACAATATCCACAAAAACGGCTCCTAGAAGAAATGTTATTGCTTCTCTGCATAGCACCACTCAGGACGAAGCGAGTCAAGGCAGTTTCTTCACTTTAAAATAGTTATTTTGCTTTTCTTTACTAGTTGACTATTTAATATGGTCATTAACGTCACTATATTAAAGTCACTACTCACATCACGTACAATGGTGAGTATACACATTCAGTGAACTAACATTGTGCTAACACAACCACGCCAAACATATCTGCTCACAGCACTTGCTGAAGCTTTCCAGCATCAGCAAGTGTTGTGGTTGTAGTTCCCGAACCCCGTTTGTGATTGGTGTGCAAGAAACTCATCAGGTGTGTTCTTGATAGAAAAAAGGAAACAATAACATAAACTGGGCTGATTTATCAGTGCGATGCTGCACAACTCAATTGACAAACTAATCAAATGTTGTATTTAGGCACTTCAGTGTACTCCACATCTGCTTGAAGTGAACTTCTGATAGGCGAGCTTTTCAATACTTTGGTAGTTTAAGTCAAACTACCAAAGTATTGCAGTCAAAAGATACTTAGAGTATAACACAACAGTATTTACGATTTCCAGGTATTTTAAGAGTATTCTGCACATATTTTTGATCGCTGCATTTTTATTAGGGTTGGAGTATATTTTGCATGAAATAAATAAATATTTTAAGAAATCTATGTGAAAGGTATTTTGTGCCTACTAATTTAGTATTTACATATTTCAGAACGCATGAAGGGAACTTCAAATGTAGTTTAAATAAAGGTATTTTAAAAAGATTTTCAGAAATATATTTTAGTACTAAGTAAAAAAAAAGAAGTGTATATTTTCGGTCTATTTTTTGTGTACTTACAATTATGAACTGTACTTCAAATACACTCAAATTATAATGTGGTATATTTCAAACGTATTAGTTTTCACTAAGGGGTGGCGCTGCTGTCGACACTGAGATGCGGCGTCCGTTCGCATCCGCTGCGATTCGGCTGCCTTCTTGCTGCTCCACAAGTAAGTATCGCGTACGATATGCACTCCCTAAAATCATTTTGAAAGTTAAACTATGTTGATTTTCGACATGTGGCTAACGTAACGCAAGAATAAACCTGCCGATGCTTTGTTGTCGTCGTTGTCGTCGGGAACGGCGAAGAAGGCTTGTTGTATCTTTCTTTCTCGCAGAAATGTATATCTTGGTGCATCCGCGAGCAAAGCAGTGTGTTTGCCGTTTTGCCATCACGGTAGCCTGGACGCACGGGACTATATTTCCGGGAAGAGCACCACAAACGAGCACTACTAGCGAAGCGAACGA